>JABSMS010005199.1:0-15605 GCA_018902275.1 Aleiodes sp. PSUC_FEM 10030003
ACATATAAAAAATTAAAAAAACCATAAGTGCAAATTTTTTAAATATTTTTTTTATAAGAATTTATTTCATTAAAAAAATCCAAAAGATTGTCAGATGTGTGCCAATTTCATTGTCATGTTATTTTCAGGATCTTCCTGAATTTTTTCAGAATTTTTCATGAAGTCCTTCACTTCGAAAAAAATTCCTGGAGTAGTCCCGAAATACATTCAATCGAAAGAAAAGGAAACGTTTCGATAATTCCTTCTCTTTTCCCTTGAACTCTACCTGGAGGGGATAAACCTTCCCCCCCCTCATTCCCCAGTTTCCATGGTAACGTACTATCCTTGCCTGACAATAGAATAAAAAAAATGTAAAATCTAAAATGATGCCTGAGAAGTGTTCCGCAAAGCTCAAAAAAATCGGTTGTGAAAAGTACGAATTATCTCTCGCGAATTTTTCGAAGAGCCTTTTACGAACGAATTTCCAACACATCGCTTTTCACGAGGACGAAGAGAGTCTCATAGCGATTGACACAAAGGGAATAGGTTACTTACTGCAATTCATCTCCTCTGACTGGTGCGTGAGAACGATTGGCTCAATTGGCCAATCGACTTTCGTTTCCTTCAACCCAACTCAGAGATCAGAGCTCATCGTCGGTCTGACTTCGAAGAATATTAAGCTCTTGAACACGAATGGCTCATCACCACAGAAATTTTGCTCTTTAAAAGCCCATCAAGTTCCCGCCATTTGGATCTCTTTCTACAAAAACTACTGTTTAACTGCTTCCCGAAAAGAGGCCGTGATATGGGACTTGCGAACGGCCCAAAAAATCCATCAGCTGCGGCTAGAAACTCAGAAGTCATCTATCAAAAAGGCGCTGATTTCTCCAACCGGAATAATCGCTGCTCTTTACGAAAACGACACAATCCAGTCCTGGCCATTTGAACTATTCACCTCCGAGAACCGAATCTCCTTACCACAAAATGGCGTCCGCAATGCGAAAGACTTCATCTTCACTCCGGACGGAAGATCGTTGATAGTTTGCGGCGAGAAGCGTCGAATTCTCGTATTCTGCATAAAATCCTGGGTTCTGATGAAGAATCTCGAATTACCGGACGGAAATTCCGTTGCGCGAAGGTTATTCATAGTGCCCCGACCACTCGAAAATGCCTGCAGTACGGCGGCCATCTTGTTTGAAGACGGAAATCTGAGGTTTCTTGATTTAGAGACAGAACTTTTCCTTCCAACTTCAGATTTGAATTTGGCGGGGATCAGGAAGGCATTGGTTTCGTCGAAGGGTCAATGGTTGGCAACAATCAGCTTCGATGGATCGCTAATCATATCCTCGATTGATCGTTTGATCGCGCCCAGAATAAAAATTGCGAAGAAGCCAGAAAGCTTGGAAAAAAAGTCTGACGGTTTTCGCGATCGTTTGAAAGACGTTAGAGATGAGTTCAAGGTCGAGTTGCAGTTGACAAGACTGTTGCCGATTCTTCGAGAATTCGGGGAATACCCGGAGCGTCATAGAGCTACGATTTGGAAAAATGTGCTGAGGCTTCCGGAAAATAGAGCCGCGTATTTGAGATTGTCTGAGAAGGACATTGTGGAGAAGGAAGTGGAGGTGTTGAGGGCGTGGAAATTGGCGGATAAAAGCAGGGAAATGTTGCTTTCCGTTACAATAGAAAGACTCGTACAATTCTGTCCGCTCTTAGCACAAACGCCGTTCCTTCCGGAACTCATCTTTCCGTTTGTCGTGGTCTTCCAGAAAGACCCAATTGCTGGTTTCGAATCTGTCTGCATGATTCTCTGGAATTTCTGTCAGAAGTGGCTCGAGTATCATCCTCTTCCGCCAATCAACGTCCTCGGAATTATCGAGAATATTCTTGCGGAAGTCGACCCCATTTTGATGGAATTCTACTGCCAAAATGGCGTCACTTCTACGGAATACGCGTGGCCATTACTGAAGACCTGTCTCAGCGAAGTTTTGGAGGGAAACGAGTGGATGATTCTTTGGGATCATTTGATTACTCTTGGAAAACCCTCGATGCTGATTTTTTCGGTTGTAGCTTACAATGCTTGTAACAGGGAAGCCATCTTGGGGATTTTGGAGGAGAAGGAAGAGTTCGATGTTTTTTTTGTTACTCAGGGGCAGTTGAAGGCGAAGCAGATTGTCAAAATGGCGGAGAAAATCGATGGAGAAGTGTCTAAGAAAAATCATCCGAAGAAATATTTGAGGTAAAGTCCAGGAAAAATTTTTTTTGGGAATATCTTGGAAAAAGAGTTTAGGAGAATTTATAAAGAGAACTTTATCAAAATAAATTATCAAATTTTTGTAGATTTTTGATTAATTTTGCAATTTTTTTTACGCGCCAATAAAATTCATAACTTTTGAACAAATTGGCAAATCAATGTAAAATTTTTCCGTAATTTTTTTATAAATCGTCTCTCGTACAATTCTATTTTAAATCGAACCCTTTGGCACGAACAATTCTGCTTGAAGATATTTTCATGAAAATCTAATTTTATTAACTTTAGGGATACGATGAAATTTCTTCCGGGGAGTGGACCGTATCCGCCATTTTTACTGAAGGAGTACCCGAAGTTTCTGGTTGGGGATTTGGAGAATAGCCGGCAATTGATGGGAATGAAGCAGGAGGAATTGATGCTGAAGGAACAGAGGAGGTCACTCGCCAAAGAGTTGGAGGAGAAGAGATTGAAAGAAGAGAGCGAGAATTTCTTCAAAGAAATTCATCAACGGCGTCTCACTGGTGAGTAACTAACACAAAAAATTACTAGGATTTTATTTCTGGTGACTTTTCTGTTTAAGAGCTCCAAAGGTGCTACAACGAGCAGCTGAAGTTGACGAAGATCAGTTTGGATAGCGAGCGCCGAAAATTGACTGAACTGTCTTCAGAAAATTTGTTTCACTCAACAAAACGTGTTCATTCGAAGAGTCAAGTGAAGAAGAACAAGAAAACTCGGAGACCAAAAAAAAATGGTGATTGTGGAAAACTGAGGGAAGATGTTGACACACTTGACGAACAGGTTCACACATTTTTAGAAAATTTGAGGAGCTCAAGATAAAAAAAAAAAATTGTAAATAATTGACGAAAATGAAGTTATTTTTATCTACCATTTTATTACGATTTTTTCCGACAGTAAAAAAAATATATTCTTCACGCATTAATACAGTCTCATTGGAATGATTCGATATTGATACTAAAAGAATGTTTTTGAAGGTCACCGAAATCGTTTTCGGCAGTTGAAGCGGAAAAAAGCGAATTTCAATTATTTTGTTTGGATTATTTCGAGAATATCTCGGAAACTATGAGGTTTACGGGAATTTATTAAGAAAGCTTTTTTGAAGAGAATTAAATTCTCTACAAAAAAGGTTTCTTGGTGTTTTGGGGTGAAGCTACTCGTTTAAAAGATATTCGCAAAATTCACCGAATTCGATTTAATTAATCCAAAAAATGGCAGTTGAGGTGAAATCCTCAGTCGTATTGGATGAAAGAGAATACTGGGGTACCGAGGTTGGATCTACCGTCGAGATACGTCAGCTCCATTACCACGAGACACTCGACGACGTCAGCTCCAAGTCCTTTCAGCAATTTCACTGCCGCTGTCATGCTTCCTAAAAATTGAGAATATCATTATTTCTCGTTCCACGTTTATTCAAGTAAAAAATGTTTTTTTTATTTGTTTAATCAATTTAAATTAATTCTTTTGGGTACCTCCGGTAGCCAGAAGGTCGTCGATGATCAGAACTTTTTTTCCATCGCCAATACTGTCAGTTTGAATCTCAAAAGTTTCCTGAAACCGAAAAACGTTGAGAGAATAGAAAATTTGATTGATTAATTAATTAATTAAATAAATTGGATTTTCTGCGAAATCTTTAGTTAATCGAGGGTTAATGTTGATGTTGGAGGTATTCTCATTTGATCAATGTGATTTTCATCGTAAATCTCCTCAGCTTTTCAATAAAACGATCAAAAAAAATTATTTCTACTCGTTTCGTTGAAATCTTCATTTCACCCCAATTTCTCAAAAATTAAGAAAATTACCTCTCCATATTCAAGCGTGAAGCTCTCGTGCGTTACTTTTCCTGGCAATTTCCCCTTTTTACGAATTGGCACAAACGGAATTCCAAGCTCGACTGATATCATCGGGCCCAACAAAAATCCACGCGAATCAAGTCCAACAATTGCATCGACCTTCAACGTAGAAGCATGTTCAATGAGCAAAGCCTTCAATGTCTTCAGCGCCTGTGGATTTTGGAAGACTCCAAAAATATCTCTGCAAGTGGAAAAATATTAATTGCACATTTTTTTAAGTTTGCCGATTTTTTAAATTTTTTATTCCGATTTTTTTATTGACTAATTAAATTAACGAAGATAAGTGCAAACTTCTTTTGCAGATAACTTCGGAACGCGCGGGTTTAGAAAAAAATGTCAAGAAACCTTTTTTGTGGAGAATTTTCCGCTCTACAAAAAAGGTCTCTTGGTAAATTCTCGTGAACCCAATATTTTCGGAGATATTTGGGAAAATATGTAAAATTTTATCGAATGAAGCAAACTCACTTGTAGATAATTCCCTCCTTCGGAAAATTTTTGTAAGTTTTCACTGCTTCCCTCACAATTTGTACTCTCTCCTCTCTGTCCATTGTTAGTAATTATTTGTCAAGGTTAACTGCGATGAAACTACGGTGAAATTAATTTTGTACTGAAAAGTTTGAGGTTATTCGTGGCAATCAAGAATGATTCATATTTTTTTCAATGATAAAGATCGTTACAGATTACGATGATTCTTTAATCTGACGTAATGAATTTTACAATTGTGAACATTGTAGGATCACGTGGAGCAGTATATTAACTTTTTCGAGCGAGGAACACGTTAATTTACAAGTAACTAACTCACGTTAAATTCAGCGTCGCCTCGATGATTTCGCCGAGTGTCTGCATTACCGACTGCGGATAATGGCGTAAAAAAGAAATTCCACTTCCCGGGGATAGTACGGTGAGAATCATAAGCGTAGATGCAGGAAAATGAATTTATTTCGCGCGATATTAAAACGCGAATGAATTAATTGATTGAATATTGAAGAAAATAAGTAACAGATTTCATTCCATCGTCGGTTTTTTGCGAATATCTCCGAAATTAATGGAGATACGCCCTTCTTGCCCTTCAACTTTATTGTAGCCCTTGAAATTCTCTACAAAAAAGGTATCGGGCAAAAAGGGCGTATCTCCATTAATTCCGGAGATATTCGCAAAAAACTGCTGAAATAAAATCGATGTGAAAATTTTGGTTCTTTATTATTTATTTTGGAAAATCTCGAGAAAACATTGTCTAATTTAACATGAAATCCTGTACAAAAAGAGTGTCTTCTGAATTTTTTGTGAACTTCCTCATTTCCGAGATATTCGCAATTTCACGAAAAATTCCAAGTTTCTATTTCAAGGAATCGGCGACCATTCCGGCCATTTCTGAATTTGCTTTAGCAATTTCCGCCCAGGACTCACAGTACTCGAAACTTGGCTGGCTCCGATCACCTTAACATCTGGTCGTAGCTTCGACGTGGAGAGTCCGCAAGAAATCAATTTGCGCGCTGCTTGAATCATTATTTCTGTTGCATTTTGACCTAAAAGGAATTATCTTCGAATAATTAATGATTTAACGTATTAAAAAATTATTATTACGTTGATAAGATCCGATGAATGCTACTCCAATCGACTTCTTATTATATCCATAAGTGTGCGCGCCTTCCTCATTCCACCCGGCTCCTTCGTAAATATTTCCATCTCCTCCAACCAAGAATCTCAAAAAAAATCAAATTTAAATAAAAAAAAAAAAGAGAAAAAAGTGGGAACGTTCAGAATATTTACGAGAAACCAATATCACTCCAACTTAATTCATCCATGTGATAGTCCTGTATATTGCGGACGATTCCCGAGCACGAAGCGAAGGTCTGACAGTCTTGCGTTACCGTGTGATGAATGACGACATACAAAAGCGGAGTGACTAAAAAATTGTTCTCGGTGCTTTCCCTTGCTCGCCATTGTGCGCGTGAAATTATCGTCGGGCACTCGTCTGCACCTTCTCGATTTTTCCGAAAGAAAAAAAAGCTCTGAAGTCACTTTCATTAAATTCCGAATTTTTATTGAATATTACGGTAAATGAGAGATATGAAGAAATTTTCGTGTGATTTTCTTTGTGAAGGCGAATCAACAAGATGAATAAATTAATAATTACCAGAGAATTGAAAGAGAATAAATGACGAAATTAAAATCGAGAAGTTTTTCCTCGTATTCATGATTATTGCGAGGAGTAGAGTTCATCACAGTTTATCAAAGACTGGCGAATCATTCAACCTTCAATGACTTTTGTATACAATCCAATCAAGCATGCCAATCTAAAGGAAACGAATATTCTCAATTTGGATGGTTAATCGATGTGATAGAAAGCTGCAAAATTTATTGCGAATTTTTTTGTGAATATTTTTGAAATGAGTGGGTTACAAAAAAATTGAACGAGACATTTTCTGTATAAAAAATTCATGAGTAATGTCTTCTGGTTAATAGTTAGAGCATCAGACCGGCAATCTGAGGGTCGCGGGTTCAAACCCCTGTGCCTTTCCTATTTTTTTCATGAAAAATCTGGTGGTAATTTTTATAAGCGTGACATTGAATTATTTTTAATGAAAGATGTTTATGAAATTTCAATTTTTTCACAAAATCGAAGGAAGTTCATGTTTTAAGTAGAATTTTCAATTGCACCTGAATATTTAGAACTAAAATGACCCGAATTTTCAATTTTCCACTTAATAATCCCCGATTTCACTGAACTTTGACAGACTAATTGACCCGAAATTTACAGCTTTCATTAATATTCTCCCAAAATTATCTGAAAATTAGTGGAAACTACAAATTTTCAATAACGAGAAAAATCAGAAAATTTTTTAACAGTACAACTTTATTAACTAATAATAAATTCATAATATTACAATCACCAATAAAATTCCAAAACCATCAAAATTCTTATAACCGTTTAATCTGAATCCAAAACTCATTCTCCGGAATCGTAAACAACGCCGACATAGGATTCACCTTCGGTTCCTTCGTCCTTGAATCCACCTCCAGCGAATACTCTTTAACCAAAACCGCCAATGCTGCTTTCATCTGCATCATGGCGACCCTCATCCCAAGGCACATTCTCGGTCCAGCGCCAAAAGGCACAAACGAATATTTATTCTTTCCTTTCCTATTTCCCTCATCAAATCTCTCCGGATCAAAGCTGTCAGGATTCTCCCAGAACTTGGGATCCCTGTGCAGCCCAATCGCCGGAATTATGACTTCCGTTCCCGGCTCAACAATGCACTCAAGTCCATCATAACCCACCAGCTTACATTCCTTCGTGCAGATTTTCCCAATGTAACCAAGAACCGGGAACAGTCGCATCGATTCGTTGATGACTTGTTCCATGTACTTCATCTCCTGCAAAGCATCGAACGTCATCACTCCCCCGGTTTTCTCGAGGATCCCCGTAACTTCAGTGCGGAGCTTTTCCTGAACATCGGGATAAGCAGCAATGTAGTAGCAGGTGAATGCCATCGTCAAACTTGAGGTTATGTAACCGTCGAGGAAGAACGACGCGCAGTGACCTGCGACGAAATCTTCGTCTTTCTCCTTTTTTGTCTCGTAAGCACTGAAAATCTGTTCCAAAAAACCGTCAACGTGCAGATCCCCCTTTCTTCTCTTCTCCCGAACGTCGTCGAGGACTTTCCGGAAGTACTCGTCGACGGACTTCGGCAAGAAACTCACGTGGAAAAGTTTTCTTAAAATCGGGAAGAAGAGCGCGATCGAACCGACGAATTCGTTGACCTTACTCGGTTCGAACATCGTCTTCGCGATTGTGTGGAAGTTCTGGGGATCCGCGGTGAAGGATTTTCCGTCGAGGTTGAACGCAGATGCTGCAACGACCTCTGCCGTAAACCGCGACAACAATTGCTGCGCCTCGACTGTGATCGAACCGTTCTTTTCAATTTCGGAGGCTAAATAGTTCGAGAATTTGGTGCAGACTTCGTTTATTTTGGGAGCTATCACTTTGAGGTTCTTTCTGGTCAATGCATTGTGGAAAATAACGCGTTGGCTCTTCCATTTGTTGCCGGAAGTGTAGAAGGGATTCGTGATGAGTAGCGGATCCAATTCCGGGTCGAGTTTCGACGCATTTTCGTCGAAGTTGACGAAAGAATTGAGGAGAATTGTTTTCACTATTTCCGGATCCCGAACAATGAGAATCGGCACGCGGAAATTGTAGACACCGAACATGCTCGACGAGTATTTGTCGTAGAATTTGTTGTACATGTAGATGAAACTCTCGCGGACACTAATTATCGGCCACATGTGGCCAATCACTGGTAACGCACCGGTTAACGTCGGAATTCCGCGCTTTCTCCAGTATTTACCGCTGCCGTAGAAATAATCGTGCAAGTAATAGAAAATTATTGGAAGCGCGAGGGCCGCTGAGAGCCACAGAGAATCCATTCTCAAAACTGATGAGCAGTCAACAAATTTGTGCACTCGACGGTAATATTTTGCGCAGTTAACTGTGAATAATGAAGCGGAGTTAACATTTTATAAATAATTTCCACGTTTTATCTTTCACGTGAAGATAAAATTGTGATCCTCCAGAAAATGCACTTCAAATTCTATTCAAAGTGGGAGGAGATAAACGTTTATGTTTGCGATTCATTCATTTTTAATTAAATGAATTATCGCGTTTCTTTGTCTTTCCTCAAATAATTCAATGTTGAGTTTATTATTCTTCTCATTCAGTTTCTTTGAATTATCTCGGAAACTAACGGAGATAGAAAAATTTTCATCGGAACATTTTTTGTAGAGGAAAATCAGAGCTACAAAAAAGGTCTCTACAAAAATTTCGCTATCTCCCTTAGTTTCTGAGATATTTAGTAAAAAGTAATTGAAAGATAAAGCGATTCATCTCGTTTCATATCAAATTCTCGATATGTAACTCGGGCATGTGTAATTCCGATTCCTGGAATGTCAGTATATATGATACAAACACGTGTAATTCACTAGTTTGCTATTTAGAGATTCATATTAAAAATTCCAGCATTTTCTTTTAATTTGTTAAATAAAAAATTTGAATCTACCGCCATTGGAAGGTCTGGCAAATTAAAAAAAAAACATTTGCCCCCTAATTTTTAACTTTACCCCTAATTTTTAATGGATTTTCTTTCTCCCTGTGCACTCTCAAATATTTGAAATTCGTCGACAAAAATCCCCCGTCAAGGTCATCACACAAAACAATAAGAAAAACGTTAAAAGAACGTTTGAAAGATTCAAATACAATTGAATTTCCCGCGCCGTTTTAACTCAGGGCCGTACGATAAACTCGGCAGTCGTTTAAGGTCAAAACAATTATGCTTGATTTTTTTCTCTTCACAAAATTCAATGCAATTGTAAACAGTGAAGTGACTTGAAAGCGCCACGCAAGTGAGAAAACACGGGGCGTTGTCAATTATCGCGACGCGTTGTCAAAAAAAGGCGTTTCAAATTTTCGAAGTGCATTCGCCCCTGAAGGAGCAGACTCAATTGGTGAAAGAGTAATCGCGAGAATAATCGGAGAATGGATCAATTTATTGACAAACGTAACGTCAATTATCCATTGGACGGTGGGAATATTATTTTGAATGACAATTTGGAATTATGGATGACCAAACTCCCGCCATATCTCAAGAAAGTACCCATAATACATCTCGCTATTCCCGGTATGTTCAAGAATAAATATTATTTGAATGTTTTCGAGGAAATTCGGAAGTTGGAGGATTTTATTTTGTTCGTAATTAGAATTTTTTATTGATGCAAATGAATAGATGGGGATTCGAACGAAACAAAGAACTTTTATGTAACACCTGACGCATTAATACATTGTCGCACCTTATCTCTCACGGTAATTACGCTCATCAAACTGACATTTTCTGTTTCTCTCACATTAATACAATAGTTTAATGACAAAGAATGAAAAGTCTTAAAATTATGGGGAACTTATTTCAAGAATATCTCGGAAACTATTGGGTTTACGAGAATTTTACAAGAAACCTTTTTTGTAGAGAATTAAATTCTCTACAAAAAAGGTTTCTCCATATTTTCCCCTAAACCCACTCATTCCGGAGATATTCGCAAAAGAATTCGCGAGGAATTTTTTAATTAACTTTTTTCTTCCAAAAAAAATTTTTTTTTACTTTTATTTTGCAAATACCTCGAAAACGGTTGGGTTTACGAAAAATTACCAAGGAACCTTTTTTGTAGAGAATTAAATTCTCCACAAAAAAGGTTTCTCCACATTTTTTCCCAAACCCACTCATTCCGGAAATATCCGCAAAAGATTCTGCAAGGAATTTTTCAATTATCTTGCTTTTTCCAAAAAAACATTTTTTTTACTTTTATTTTGCAAATATCTCGAAAACCCTTGGGTTTACGACAATTTCCCAATCAACCTTTTTTGTACAGAACTAAATTCTCTTCAAAGAAGGTCTCCTGATAAATTCTCATAAACCCACTCGTCTCAGAGTTATCCGCGAAAACTTGAACTTAAAAAATGTTGGTAGGTTCCCACAACACAATGACCTACACAATCAATCGTTCCAACGACGTCGGTCCGGACGAATCTCCCTTCCTCCGCATTCTCGGTCGCTACTTCTCCATAATAACAAAACCGATAGTCTTCAACTGGTCAGTAACCCAGTACGACGATATAACCCAGCAACTGAACGGCGGAATTCGCTACCTCGACTTCCGCTTAGCGACGAAGCCGCCAAACCAAGAAATCCACTTCCTCCACGGTCTCTACGGCGACGAAGTCACGCTGCACCTTCACAAAATTTCAAAATGGCTGACGGAGCATCCCGGAGAGATGATAATAATGGACCTGCAGCATTTTTATTCGTTCACAATGAACGATCACCGGAATCTCGTTAATAAACTCAAGAACATTTTCGGGAGCAGAATGTGTCCATTGATTGGATTGACTGGGGTTACGATTGACTGGTTGATCAGCAGGCGGCACCAGGTGATAATTATCTACAGAAACGAGATCGCGAGAGTGGAAAAGGACCTGTGGCCTTCGGGATTGTGGCCAACGCCGTGGCCCAACACGACTAACACCGAAGAATTAATCGATTTTTTGGATACGAGATTGAAAACGAGACTCGCGGACACTGGATTCGTCTCGCAGTGCTTGCTGACTCCGGATACGAGCTATGTTTTGAGGCACTTGTGCGGGAATCTTCACAGAGACTTGGCGGAAAAGTGCAGGAAAACTGCGGTTGAGTGGATTGATGAAAATCGACCTGGGAGGGGAGGCATGAATATCGTTATTACTGATTATGTTTCGTTCAATAATTTCCAATTCCCGAAGATTGTCGTGCAGAAGAATTGCGAACTGCTGGGGAGTGAAGGGGTGAAGTAGGGAAGGTGAGAAATAATTTTTTGGGGGAAGGGAACGGAGGGAAAATGAAGGAAAGTTCGTTTTTATTTGAATATTTGCGGAAATTATTGGGATTGGTGTTTTTTTTTGGAAATATCTCGGAAACCGGTGGGTTTAGAGGAAAACTTCAGGAAACCTTTATTGTAGAGAATTGAATTCTCTGCAAAAAAGGTTTCTTGGTAAATTTCGGTAAACCTAATAGTTTCTGAGATATTCGCAAAATAATCTGAATTTTACATTCATTTTTTTTTTTTAATTTTACATTCAAATTTTTATTTTTATTGGTGGGCAAAATAATTAATTTTCAAGTCCCAAAAATTGTCGTGCAGAAGAATCGCGAATTGCTGGGAAGTGGAAGGGTGAAGTAGGAAAGTTGAGAAATAATTTTTTGGGGGAAGAAAACGGTGGGAAAATGAAGTAAAGTTCGTTTTTTTTTTAATTTTTGCGGAAATAATTGGGATTCGTGGGGTTTTTTGAAAATATCTCGGAAACCGTTGGGTTTAAGGGGAAATGTCAAGGAACCTTTTTTGTAGAGAATCGAATTCTCTACAAAAAAGATTTCTGGGTTAATCTCCTAAACCTTACGGTTCTCGAGATATTTATTAAAGAAATTAAACATCATATTTTTACTGAAAAAAATTGAATTCTTTGCTAATATTTTTGAAAAAAAGCAGGTTGAGAGAAAAATGTGAAGAAAGATTTTTTGAAGAGTTTCTGATCAATAGTTTTTAGAATATTCGCAAAAAATCTGAATTTTACATTTAATTTTTTTTTCAATTGTAAAAAATGAACAAAATTAAATTTCAAAAAAAAAATCTCGAATTTTATTCAACAGTGAAAAATATAATAAAAATATTCCTCCAAGCATTTTCATGTAAATAAGTTAAAGAAATTGATTAATGTAAATGCAGAAATTGTTTGTAAAATTGTTATTTATTTTATATACAATAAATTATATATTTTTATTGAACACCAGATTATTTGAAATTCTCTTGGTAAAATTATAATCCGAATTTTTCAACTTTCCATCAAAATTCAATTGAAAAAGTACTGAACCGCTGTTAATTGACAAAAAAACATGAATTCAAGTAAAAAATATTTATTGCACTATTTTTCCATTTCCAATTTGTTCGATAATTATTTTAATTAGTGGCAAAAAATTTCCTTCAATCTTTTATTTTTTCAATTCAGTAGCAAAAAGTTAAAACAGGATAATTCGATTTTTTGTCAATGGTTTTTCTCAAATATCTCAGAAACTAATGGAGATACGTCCTTTTTGCCCCAATACTTTTTTGTAGCTCTTGAAATTCTCTACAAAAAAGCATGAGGGCAAAAAGGGCGTATCTCCGTTAGTTTCCGAGTTATTTGTACGAGAAGATCGGCGAAAAAAATCATCCCACCCTGTTTTACCCCTCCACTACTCAATTATTTCCCAATCAACAAAATTAATGAGAAAAACTTTAATAATCATGCTGAATGATTCAATGAATTCATTAATAAATCGACTTAAATGCGAATGACTTTCAGTCCAATCTCTCGATGAATTCGACTCGACAAAAAAAATGATTTTATTAACTGAATGGGGAAACAGCACTCATAATTACGGATTAATCACAATGCTTTGACCTTGAGCTGTTTCATCCTTGGTGCTCTCTTCTTCGCCAAGCGTTTCTGCTCCTTTTCCTCCCACTTTCTCTGTTTATCAGGATCTTCTTCTTGCAGAATCCTTTCTTTCTCTGCTCTCCTCTTCTCTTCGCGCTTTTGCGCTGCAGCTTCCGCGCGTGCTGCGTGAGTCGTTTTTAAAAATGCCTCCTCGACTCGCTGACGATTTTTATCGGTTTTCGATTTTCCCTGAAAATAGAAATTATAAATAATGCGAAATTTTTTGGTTTAATTCAGCGGTTTAATTAAAAGGTAAAAACAGGATAAGTCGATTTTTTTCGCTGATCTTCTCTGACAAATATCTCGGAAATAGAGATACGCCCTTTCTACTCTTATGTTTTTGTATATTAGAAAAATTCAAAAATTCTCCCATCTCCTCCCAATTCCCTGATATTCAAAAAAATTAAAAGTGATTTACCTCTTTAGAAAGCTTAAATCTCCTCAACTTATCAAGAAGATAAAAAGATAATTGAAGCAGCGCCTTCATTTTTTCCTGATTGTCCCCAGAAAGATGTCGACCCTTGATACTCATATTCAGACCAATCAGAAGGACCCTCTTGACCTCGGGCATCGTCAGCTGTCCAGTTTCCCTGCAAAAATCCAACAATCAAGACCCAAACCACTAAATCATCTCATCTTCATCCTTTCCCCTCAAATATCTCGAAAACTAAGAAAGCTATCGAAATTGTGCTTCAGGCCTTTTTTGTAGCTCTCATTCTCCTCTACAAAAAAGTCTCGAACGAAAATTTCGCCATCTCCAATACTTTCTGAGATAAATAAAAAAAACCGCTGAAGAAAATAAAATAATCGCTTTGTCGATTTTCCCTGCCAATGGTTTTTCCCAAATATCTCAGAAACTAATGGAGATACGTCATTTCTGCCCAAATGCTTTTTTGTAGCTCTTGAAATTCTCTACAAAAAAGCTTCAGGGCAAAAAGGGCGTATCTCCATCAGTTTCCGAGATATTCGTAACAGAAGATCGGCAAAAAAAATCGACTTTTCCCGTTTCACCTCTTCACTACTGAATTAATAAAAATACTCACTCCAGCTGCTTTGGACCACTGTACTGATCACTAATGTGAACATAATCAATCAGCTGCGAGTATTTAGTAAACGCCTGCACCACCCGCGTATCCAGCATGGCACTGGCTCCCTCAGCAACTTCAGACATCACCAAAAATCCACTAGGCAGTCCGAATTTTTCCCCAGGTCTCCTTTCAGGACAATAAGTCGCCACATCAGTGATGTCTCTCGTCAAATGTATCGCCGTGCGTTTAGTCGCAACCGCGAGAACGAAATTATCGCTCTCGTCCTTCGATAACTCGATTTTGATGTGCGCCTGATCATTTTGCGGCCTGACGAGTTGCGAAATCACCATGATCAAGTCCTGCCTCTTAATTAGCTTCAATTCGATCAGCATCGAGTCGCAACCGACTCTCCCCGAACAATAAATACAGTACTGCGACTCCGACTCTTTCACCAAACCAGTTTCGCTGAAATCCTCACTGCTTTTACCAGTGTCACCGACCAGCGAGAAATTCTCTCTCAGAATTTTCCGATTGTCGCTCAGCCAGTTCTCGCAGATTCGCTGGTTCTTCGACTTACCCGCTAAATAATTTATGAAGTAAACTATCAGACCTGTCACCATCAAGATCTCCAGGTAGAAGCTGTCCCATCTTGCGCGCAGGTGCAGAGGCACTTTCGTGATTGTCAAAGTTGAAGGCTCGTCGCTTTTGCCGTTCCCGCTGCGGGAATTACTGTCTAGACCCTCGAACTCTTCCTCGTCCTGAAAATGGTCGAACTCGGAGTCAACGTCATCCTCGACGAGCGCGTCATCTTCCTCAAACGCTTCATCTTCTGGCTCAGTTTCTTTGAATTGATCGTCAAGGACTTTAGGTTTCTCCTCGTCGAAATCCTCGAACTCGGCGAACTCGTTGTCCTCGAGATCTTCGTGGAAGTGCGCAGAGGCCCAGAGGTTTGTGCCGACTAGGAGAATGTGGAGGGTTACTAGCCAGAGCCTCATGATCTGGAACAAAGTGGTTATTATTAGGTGAGAGGTGGAATTTTTTGGAGGGGAGCGATGAGAATGGTTGAGCGTGGATTATTTTGAAGATATCTGGAGAATGGTGAGGTTTAGGGGAATTTAGGTGGAGAGCTTTTTTGAAGAGCGGGGAATTCTCTACAAAAAAGACCTCTTGTGATTTTTTTTTAAATCCAGGCTGTTCGGAGATATTTGCGAAAGAAAATAGAACGACTTTTTTCAACGTTCAAATTCATGTTTTGGTTCTATTGGAATTATCTCCGGAGTGAGTGGATTTACGAGAATTTAGCAAGAGAGCTTTTTTGAAGGGCAGGAAATTCTCTACAAAAAAGGCCTCTTGTGATTTTTTTTTAAATCTAGTCACTCCGGAATTATTTGCGGAAGAAAATAAAATCACTTTTTCCAGCGTTCAAA
>JABSMS010005210.1:0-15604 GCA_018902275.1 Aleiodes sp. PSUC_FEM 10030003
TTACTTATTGTTGATTCTAATGAATAATTTTTTTGAATGAATTAATTTGTTATTTTTTTTTGCAAATTTGTTTATATGGTCACTGTAGAATCAAAAGGGCGTAAGTGCCATTTTTTCTTGCTGAATAATAAAAAGGCGTAAGTTAGAATTCTTATAAAAAAAATGATTGTACATCAAATTTTTGTGGATTTTTAAAAAATGGCACTTACGCCCTTGTGACTCTAGGGTGACGATATTAATTTTTTTTTAGTTGTAATTGAGAATAAAAGAGGCAATTCAATGAATGAATTTAATTTATTAATTTTTTCTTCATCATTTTTCATTTAATTTTTTTTTGAGTGAATATGTTCAATTTTTTTTGTTTATTGTTATTTTGTTTACTCGATTCTAGGAAAGCACATTTAATTTAGGTAAATGCACTAGCTGGTACGAGGATTTTTAGTCTAGCACCACTGCAAAGGCAGATTATACACTTTCAGTATAAACACCGATCGGTGATGCAGAATCATCAAGAGAAATTGAATTTCTTAGTGGAATAAGAAAAGTCGAAAAATTAATTCCGGATGGAAAATTTGAGTTGAAAGTGTTATAATGCAATTAATGTTGGACGAATAATTATTTTCGTAATAACTCCATCATTATTCGTCTTAAAATCCCCAAACTCCATCGATTTCATCACATAAAAAATCCATCTCTCCATTTATTCATCCCTGCATCAGGAAATTAATTTTCAATCCATGAAAATCAATAAAAAGAATTGTTTAATGAAAAAAATTGAAAATAACGATGAACAAAAATTTATGAGCAATCAAATCACAAGAATTATAGAAGGTGGGGTGAAATGGACACTCGAATTGAACGGTTCGAGATAGAGATTTTCTGATGATTTCATTGAAAAGCTGAGGAAATTTTAGTAAAAATACATGTGTCAAAATTAATTTTTTTTATTTCTTTGAAAATTCGAGCTTTCGGTCAAGAATGGAAAAAATTCACTTTTTTGGGAATATCTCCGGTTCTATTGGTCGTAATGCAAAAACTCAAAAATCAGCTGAAAGGTGAGCTCATTATTGGCAGATGAAAAGTAGAAGGTTTCAGTACCTTAAATAATTAATTTAAAACGATAAGATGAAACAAAATAAAGTATTTATCACTCGTTCAGTGACTATTGCCGAGAATTATCGTCTCTCAAGAAGATTTTAACGAATCTACAAGGTTATGCATGGGAAGACTATTTTTCAAGTTTGAGATGTCAAGTTGAATGAGTGTCACATGGAATGTCTTATTAAACTATCCTGACAATTAAAGAATGATCAGTGGTTTAATTTCTTGGGAAAACGTTCTTGGAATTGACAATTCTGAAAGCTCTCAGATATCTAAATTCAACGTTCTCATATATATAGATATGCGAGAACGTTCAAAATTGTCAACTTCATAATCGCTTTTCTGAGGAATTAGAGGGAAATCGAGAAGAAAATAGATGACAGATGATTTTTTAATATTCGGGTAACGTAATGGAACGTTATGTGCGAAAATGACTAAATTTGGTCATAGAAATTAATTACATTGAAATCTGTAATAATAAAAGAAAATCCCAACATTTTCATCGATGAATGTATTATTTAGATTCTAGTAGTAAAAATTTCTTAAATAAATTTATTGCTCAATTCGTTTATATTATTATTATCTGAATAAAAAAACATGAGAAAAAAAGATTATTCACCTCATAATTCGAATCTCTCGCTAAATTTTCAACATTATTATCAAAAGGCAAATTTTTCCGGAGGAAAGGATTCCGTATACCATTATTTATAACAATTAAAGTTTCTGAAACAGCCACGACTGTCAATACCAGTATCACTATCATTGTTGGATTGATAGTATACACTAGATTCCGTAAATGTAAAAGTTTTAAGTTGGTTCTCGTAAAACGAGTCAGTAGTAATGGTTATTGCTGGTCAGACCTGGGAAACCGGCGCGCCACAGGACAGGAAGTTAGTAGCTAATAAAGGGTCGAGCCGCGTAACTGCCGCTCGTAGACCTCCGGTTATTTCCTCCCACGGGGGAGTATAACGCACACAGACACAATAGAGTTCGACGAAGAAGAGTTCGTACTATACGTGAGATGATAGAGAGAGGAACAGAGAAGGCATCAAGTCCGCTGCGTCATTTGGCTTTCGCATAATCGATTAATACCCAATGTCCGTACAAGATACGCTGTGGGAATCCTAATAACCTGAACTGACTATTGCCCAGTAACAATCTACTCAAGCACCAAACTAAAGTGCGCATGTGCAACATATCAATGTTTCATTATCAATAGTAGTGAATAGGCAAGGACTAAGTAGTAATGCCACATTGTTAGGGAAGTTGCTATGAGAATAACGTTCTAACATATACAGGTAGCGATGGAGTAAAGATATGGGCAGCAGAGGAATGAGGTGATCAACTTGTTGATTTACGGCGTACGATCCAAACAGGCCTGTAGGGATGCAAAGAGCTTCTCATCTGACCAGTTGGCCAAATACTATCACTACTTAATGGAATCCATGCGAAACTATCTATGGGATGTGGCAATGAAAATACATAGTAGTTTATGTTAGTCGAGGTAAGGGTTTATAACAACACCTTCGAGACTCGTGACTAACTTGTCCCAGCGAAATGGACCAATCGAGGTTCTCCGGCGATTTAACTAGTCTATGACTATGCCAATTCCATTATTCATCTATGCAATGTGGAGTGTGGAGGAATGTGAATTTTGAAATTTGCAAAATAATTATTTATAATCGTGGAGATTATGGGAGATATTATGTGGCATATCATTTCTCCTATTTCATGCCTTTTTGGGATAGAGATCGATAATGGATTTTCAAATTTTTATTCGTCTTCTGATTGGTCCATCGATTGTTGATTTTCTTTTTTTTCAATTTCCCTCTTTTCTAAAATTAGAAATATTATTTTTGGTTGGAAAATTAATTTTTTATGCGACAAAATTTCTTTCCATGGGTGGACTCATAATGAATTTATCTTTAAATTAAATAACGAAAAATTCATGCTAATTATAGAATAATTCAAAGGTGTTTCCTGCAAAATAATAAATTAACGATGAAATCTCATGTGTTTCATTACAAGCATGTTTTACCTCATCCAAAATCCTCAATCATTTCAGTACCAAAGAAGTAAACTAGGATGAGACAATTTTGACTTGCAGTTCATTGTTTTTGGAATTTTAAGTTCACTGAAGCTTGTTAAATATTTCAATTTCCCTTCCTTGAATTTTCATTAATAATTGTCTAAATACATGAAAAAAAAAAAATAGTCATGAATTATTGAAGTGATATTGATTTGTAAACTTGGAGGTACTAAATCAAAGATGCGGACGATATATTTTAATCGAATTATCGAATTTCAATGCTGAAAAAAAATTGTCTCCCACCATCAACGTTAAAGTTGCAAAGTTTCTTTACTTCAATAAAAGATTGAAGTAAAGAAAAGTTCAAATGTAAATTATCAAGTGAATCTGTTAATTCGTATAGTCTGATCGTCGTAAAAAGCCGCAGAAACTTTTCGAGAAAAAAAAACATCCCGAAGATTTTTTTTTTTTTTTATTAACCGAAGAAACTTTCAAATCCAAAAGTCTCTTCCACATCATCTCATCTTTTTTCCTCCAATAAATTCAATGAAGCGAAAAAAAAACTTGATGAATACAAAGTTCGCATCATTTTAAAAATTTAACTTCGCGTCACAATTTCGAAAGATCATTTTCTCTCTCTCTTTCTCCCTAGTGAGAATTGGTGTCGATAATGGCCAGCGATCAATTAATTACCGTAGACGGTGTTGGTGAACGAGCGTGAGTGACTAATTACAGTGGATCGAGTTGAATCCCCCGTGGGGTGACAAACGCATCCCCTTATACGTCACCCCTCCCTCAATTCCCTTGCAGCCCTTTTGATTTCACTCCTCTGTTCCCCTCCCCTATTCTACAGTATTACCATCTACCCCATCATCCCTTTCTCCAATTCAAACTCGCTCCCTTACGAATTGTGCATTCTCTCCCTCTCTCTCTCCATTGCTTTGCTAAGTGCAGCGCTGCATACGAATCCGTGATCAATTAGTAAATCAGTTAATTACAAACGTTACAAGCTTCGCCATTGAATTTTCTTCAATTCAAGTTAACTAGAAAATAATAAAATGGAAATTTTTTTATGAATTTGAAGACAAAAATTATTCTTTTCTCAATCGAAAGAGAAAAAATTATTTAGACATTTAGAGAGTAGATCTGTGACTGTATCAAGCTCATCAAGGTTACAGAGACCACAAGGGTTTTGCGAGTAAAATGAAAGAGAAAAAAGGACCCCAAAATTAGTATCATCCCTCCGAAACTCATTGAAATTACAAATTTTAAACAGTAATAAAATAGCTACGAGTCAGATTAAACTAACTCTATTAAAATAAATTAAACTACACGATTTACACACGAAGCCACCAGATGTCTCTGCACCTGCCTCCATGATCTCTCATTAGTCTTGCCTTCAAATTGACGTTTAAACTCCACCTTTAAATTCACCATGAAAACCAGAATATAGTTGAGAATTAAATTTTTAAATTCTCCTCTTCCTCCCACCTGAATAATCATCAATCACTTGTAATTAAAAGAAGACAAAGAAATCTACAATTCTCCCTCGATGATTATTCCCATTTCTTTTTATTCCCAGTGAAAAATCGCATCGAGTTTTTGACATTACAACTCTGGAATAGGGCCATAAGATATAATTGAACGGAATCCCTCTCTATTAGAGTTAACCATCATTTCACCAAGAGCCCCGAGACCGCTTTGCTCTCTCTCCTGTACTCGGCCCCTCATTTAGGGGATGAAGCAAGCTCCATTCCCGTCCAACGTGAATTCACTGCCTCTTCATCTAACCTCTTCGTCCTTCTCTCTCTCTTTCTCTTTCTCTGTCTCTGACTCTTTCACTATGTTCATCTCTCCACCTCTCAATTTCAATGACCCCGCACTCGAATTCTCCCTCCCTGTTTCACCATTCTACACACATACCCAAACACACCCAAAGTATTTCTCATATCCAAAGAGAAGTGGATACATGTATCGTATTTGTCAGGAATGAACTATTCCGTATGTACGGCCACGCGGTTCTCCATTCTCTCTCTCTCTTTAGCTTCTCGAATGAAGTATTCTATCCTTGTTCATGCACTTGCGGCGAGAAATTGCTACGATTTATTATCACAAAGTTTTCGTTGTACTGGCAACTTTCTCACTCTGATGTTTTTTTTTATTCTCTAGTGTTGATGTTGTTCTAATGATTCTTTAGGGATGCAGGAGACTCGGTTTATAAGTTCATTGCTGGAGAGATTTGTCAGTGACTCTGGTGCAAAATTTTTCAATGATCTACGAAAAATTTCAAACAATCTTTTGTCGACAATTTTTTTACTTCTGAATTGTGGCAAAATTATAACAATTTTTTTTTGCAGATTTTTGGTTTGCAATTGTTGATTTTTTAATTTAAATATTATCACATACAGTAACAAAAGATTATTGAATTGGAATAATTAATTAATTAATAATCCTGTGATAAAAACTGATGAGAACATTGACAGTTACGAATTTTCGAGAAAAGCTTCAAACATGTTACATAATCAATAAATGTTAGAAAAAAATTATTTCATTCGACAGAGTATTTTACTTTATGGAACAAAGTTTCTTTAATTGAAAAATTATACGAAATGTCACCAAAATATCTTGTGATAAAAATTTAAATGAATAAATACGTTGTGTTTCCAAATTTTATAATTTATCAACAATTTGAAAATACCGATTTTTGTTCACAACCAAAAATTTTATTGGAAAAAAAATAAAGATGATTCAAGTCATTAATTAATTTCATTAAAAAATACAAAAAAAATCATTTTTGCATTATTTTCGCTCTGAATTCATATTCGGAGCACTTACAGACAGACTCTACTGTATTGAGAAGATTTCGGAGAGCTGAGTCAGTCATATGGAGCTTTCTCGAAGCCAAGAAAATTTGAATTTTCCTGATTACAGGCGATAATGAGTCGTTGTTTAATCAACGTGAGGAGAAAAAGAATGAGAAAGGTAGAAGACGTGAAAATTTGCGAACACGATTTTCTCGAGTTTGTGAAAATCTTGAGAATTTTCGTATTGCACCGTAATAATGAGTCTCGCAATCAGTGCAAAAACCCGTACTGTGGAAATGTTTACGCTGCAATTATATAGATGAAATTGCAGAGAAGCGAGAGAGAATTGAATGAAAGTGAACGGGATAAAATTGTCATTCAGCAGAATACGTTTGAAAATTAGTGGTGACGTTGTTTTTTTCTCATTCTCTCTAACGATCTTGAATTTTCTGTTTCGCCTCGAAATTGTCGTTTTCTTTTGCGATAGAATCGATTGTTTCATCATTCCGCGTAACATTTTTCTGAAAACTATGAAATGATTTTTATTTCTTTCTGCAATTGAAAAATCACAAATTGAGTACTTTAGTATTTCAATCACTCAAATATTTCATTTGAACCAAATTGAAGGGGAAAAAACGCAAAACGAATTCCATCGTCAATAGTAATAGGCTCTGATATATGTGCGTCAATTTCAATGACATAAAAAGCTTCCCGGAAAAGAGTATATTGATGGGATTTAGATTTTCATCATTGGATCCACTGAGAATTCCCAGGACGTTTCTTCGATAACTCCTTCCTTCCTTTCTTTTCCTTTTCTCCTCCACTTTGCTTCTTTCTCTATGTTTCACTCGTTTCTTTCTCCTCTATCAAGCATGAGCCGATCGAGAATAAGTCGCTCACTGAAACTTTCAACGAGGAGAACAAAACGAGAGGACCAGAATAATAATAATGAAGAGAGAATATTGAGGATAGAAATAAAAGTCTGCAGTGTCTTTTCGTCAAATTCTTGAGATCGTGAAAGCGCTGCTTCCGTGAACCGAGAGCTCTCTATCTGTCACGTATAGACGAGTCTTTTTTTGTGAGCCAAAGATGAAGAGAAACTTTGAGCTTTCATTTCGCGTAATATCGATGGATACGGACAAAAAAATGATATTTGAACTGAGAAGAACAAGAAACGTGATTTACCTTTCTCTGGAAACATGATTTAAGTTTCTCCGAGAGTCTAATCCAGGTTTCTCTGGAAGCTCGATTTTGGTTTCTTTGGAAAACACGATCGGATCTGGATTGCTGAAGAAACCTGAATTAGATTCTCAGAGAAACCTGAACTACGTTTTCAGAGAAAGCTGCATTAGGTTTTTACAGAAGTGTGGATTAGGTTCTCACAAAAACCTGAATTAGGCTTTCACAGAAATGTGAATCAGGTTTTACACAGAAACCTAAATTATGTCTCCATAGAAACCTGAATTAGGTCTCCACAGAAGTCTGAATGAGACTCCGGCAAAAATCTAAATCAGGTCCCCCAAACCTGAATCAGGTTTTCACTGAAAAGTGAATGAGGTTTCCACAAAAGTGTGAATCAGGTTTCAAAACCATCCAATTTTTCTTACGTACGAATTTCCCGAGTTCCTAAAATAGGTTCTCCTACCACATCAGTTCAGGTATCTTATTCTTTCCGTGAATAATGGCGCTAGTCACAAAGTTTTATTATGAAACAATAAAATATGCGTGTATCCAGCTAAGGTGATCATACTTTGATTTATGAGACAAGTTTTATATCGCATTTCGGTATGAAGATAGTTCTTCCACTGAAAAGCGATCATCTCGGTTCTCTTTCTCTGTTAACTTTGTTGAAACAGTCAAAGAACTGGAGACATTGCATCTACTTGGATGCTTTTTTTTACTCGATATTACATTATAAAAGTTTTACTCGTTTCCTGATTCAATACTCATACGCGCATATGTAGAAATGGGAAAAATTTCTAACGTTTGCGAGGTATTTTTTTGCTGGCTTGTTTTTTTTCTGTTCGAGGGGATTGGGCATTTGGAATTCAATGCCCGAGTGTTATTGGGGTTTTAGGACAATAAAAATCGCAACTAACTGTGGAAAAAATAGCATAAATTCACGGGGTGCGGTGATGCTTATTTTTTCAGTTTTTCTCTTTCAAGAAAAAGTTGAGCAAAAGTTATTTAATTTCTTCACAAATGTTGTTTCATCTTTGATGGCTCAATTCAAACTTTGTTTCAACATCATTTGGTACTTTTTAATGATGAAATCGATGGAATAGAGTTCGGATGTTTTTATATTAAGGTAGTCGTTTTATGATTTTTTTTTCATCAGATTTTCTTTAAGAATTCAATTTAAAAATGAGTTCGTAAAATTTTCTACGAATGCACTTGAGAATATTTGCGAATCGAGTGGGTAGAGTAAAATTCGTCGAAATATTTCCGAGTTATCGCAAAAATGAACTTTTTTAATTTTTTATGGTAGAAATTAAGAAAAAAAATTGTGACAAATTTCTTTTGATTCAACGAGAAAAATAATAAATTTCAATCATCCATTTAATCACTGTAGTGGAATTGAATTATGTATCGCGGAATAAAGACGTAACTAGTCCCAAGAGATCACCAAGGCGCATTTGGATCAGGTATATGGGTTATAGCGTAACGCAGTAATCTCAGCTATGTGTATCCATTTAGTCCCTGGGGCACATAAAGCGGCCTATCCGGTTGTAATCCGAGCTTAATTGCCTACCGAATCAATGCCAGTCTCTACTTCCTCTATCTCACTCTCTCTCTCGTTCCTCAACATCGCTGTTACATCATGACAATCATGTCTAGTTTCGGACATTTGATTTCTGTATTTCAATTTCAATTCGAAGTTTCAATTCACTTCATCGAATTATTATTACTGCAATTAATAATTTTTCATTCGATAGTTGAGTCAATACTAAAATATAATTAGCCCCGTCCTCGTTTCAATCAAGCTGTTGGAGGGTAGGAAAAAAAATCACAGTTAAACTGAACGAGGAAAAAAGATAAATTCAACGGAGACTGATTGGTACTATCAAGAAAACTCGTTCAATTAACTCTTGGAACCAGAGAAAGAGAGAGAGGAGGAAAAAGTAAAAAAGAAGGGAGGGAAGGGAGAACGAAAGATCGTCAATTAACTTTCACCACAGAGTGAAATAGAATTGATGAAACTCAGCAGATTTTTCGCAATGAAAAATTATCGTTTCATTTACTTTATCAGTTTTTACCGATAAAATTTAGATGTTAAATATTTTTCTTTTTCCATCATGTTGATGCTATTGTGAAATGATCATTAGCAACAGCCACAATAATCGTTTTTTATGAAGGATGATATTCTGTTCTCGTAAATATATTTTCGTGTCTGAACAAAGATGTCCACAATTTTTTTCCAATCACGGGTAATGATTTTTCAATCTCTCTAGAGACCGTAGCATGAACAAATGAACTGGGACAAATTATCGTGAATTCTTGAGATTCCCCTTTGCCAAAAATACAATGAACTCATTTATATTTCAAATACCGGAATTCTAATTCCAGTCGAAACTATCTTTTATCCTCTTGACATTAATATATTATTCATCACGTCAATATTGCGCAGCAACGTATACAGAAATATCGTGTAGAGATGCAGTTGTACTTTCAAAGACACCGAAAATACCAAAGTTATATATATATACATAGCTATATCGCAGTTTCGTTCATTCGCCTCGAGGCCGAATGTCGACGATTAAACGTCAGTTTACTGAGTCGTCCTTGTTTTCTTCGTCTCACTACATCCTTACTGCGCGCTAGCGCCAAGAACTCTGCTCACACCACTTCCCCCACCCCACTCAAATTCACTTTCTGTCTCTCTCTCTACCGTCTTTCTTACCCCCTCCCCTTTCTACCTACTCTTGGCGTAATACGCGTTTCCGTCGAGATTGGGATTCTAAGACACACCCATTCTACTACCTACCGCACACTCTATACTATTGCAAAATGCCTTTTGACATTCACTGTAACTACCGGAGTTAGATTGAGGATTCTCTCATGCTATCTAATATCCATACAAGTCGTCTTCACACTTGAAATATCAAATTGAGTGAATTTCATGAGACATGGTTTTCATTCAATTTCTGCCTTAGTACATTGAAATTTAACGATATTGAATGTCATGCTTGAGCGAAATTGGTTATTGATATAAAATTTTATTTCCAATTTTGAAAATGTAATTGACCCGCCATGTTCGAATGGGAGAAACTTTCTGTAATGATCTTTTTCATTGAAGAACGTTTATTTAAGAAAGATAAAAGTAGTTTGTTCAGTGAAAGGTTTCCGAATCTGAGGGCGATAGAAAAAAATCTTGCAGATAATTTTTTATGGAAAAAAATTGGAGTTCGGAGCGACCGCTGCATATCACTCATGTTATCCTTTTATGATTTAATTCTATCTTTATCTGGATTAAATATAAATTGCATTGATGCTCGTCGCCAAATATTCCGAGACATTCCACAGAATTCCACGTCTCAAATTTTGCTTTCATTACTTCGAAGAATATCAGGATATCATCGAAATAAATACTCGTCTCAATCTCAAAATTTTATTCCGTCTTTTGAGGAAGCAACGAAGAAAAAAACAAACAAATCTCATGACCTTTTCTTGTGCCCTGAGTTTCATAATTCAGTATGTAGAATTTCTTCCTTTTATCAGCTCTTCGCTCCATGTATTTTCTTTACTCTTTTATACTTTTATTTTCCTTTTTCATCCTCGTCACGTCGTTTTCTCCCGACACCCACGGGGAAATGCCAACTGTTGCAACGATCCACCGGGAGAATACACGAACTTGCTAGGTTATTCCATGAATGTGCGAGTGAGCGTTGGAGGAAGAAGCGGATGGCTGAATATATATAGGAAGAAGAGTTATCCCTTCCAGTGCTATCCCCAGAGAACTCCTGGAGGGGAAGTTGTCAGTGAAGTGGTGGAGAGGGGAGACATAGTAAGCAACATAGTCAAGCCCTTGCGGGCAACACATCCTGACGCGTTTCGCTGCATTTGAGTGATAGATAACGCATAAATGTTGTATACGATGGAGCAAAATGGACCTGATGAAACTCTTCGAGATGAGAATAGACAGGGATTTTCAGAATGAGAATTACGGGAGAAAATCCAATTTTTTAGAAACTTTAGGTGAGACTTTATTTTTTTTTTCCTTGGAATTTTCAGTTTTTGAAAGCTGTCACAAATGAAAGCTAAAGAAATTCTCCATCGATTTCATTTTTTTGGGAATTGATTTTTAGTGGAAATTGCGGGAGATACATGCAGTTTTGTGAAAACTATTTTTCAACCATGTCTTTTTAATTTTTAACTCTCAATCAATATTTATTAGGGCTTTTCCTTTGCTTTTCCCTATTTATTACATTTATGTACTCAACCGCACCCCTTATCAATCACTTGTAATTGTTATTGTCTAAATGTATATACTTATATCTGTTAATAAAAACTTGTTAAGTGTAAAAAAAAAATGTCTTCGAATTTTGAATTAAAATTGAGTGACAAGAAAAATCGATGAGGAATTTTCTCAGCTTTCATTTGCAGTGAATCTTTTTTTCCTCTAAAAAATTTCATTTACTTTAATTAATTAACTGAAAATTATTCATCACTTTAATTAAATCCGATTAAAAAAACACAAGTTTAAAAACTGAAAACAGCTAAAAGAATTAGCTTCCGAAAAAACATTGAAAGCTGTATTTTTCTTGTGACTTCACCCGAAAAAATCTGGACTTTCCACTAAAAACCCTAAAATAAATAACAATCACTTTTTCCCACAGTATAAAACTATTGATTCAAGAGGAAAATCGGTTCGGCGAATTCCCCGAAAATTCTCATAAAACAAAAATATTTCTTTGACAATTAAAAAATGTCATTTATCATAATTGAGTGAATTAAAAGAAACATTTAATTGATAACACTTGACTAGCATTTAAATGTCAAGCAAAATGAGAAACTTTACTGTAGGCACTTGGGGGAAATGGTAATCGTCGCTTGGAGATATCACTTGGGAAATCCAAGCATCATTTAATATGTTTGCTAGTCGACGCTGTGCAAAAGTAGAGTATAACTGACTGTGTTACGTTGGTATGTATGTGTATTATTACTTGTGTAGATGGTAGCCAGGGGGTTTGACGTTGTGCACGCATTCAAACTGTGATTTTCCAAGTCCTACGTTGGATTATGAATGACTTATAGCGCCTAAGGGTTGTAACTCTTAATATATAGGAGGAGAATGTCATGGATTTTCTGAGAATTGAGATGTGAAACATTGGAGTATTATTATTCCAGTTGTTTATTTCAACTTCTTAAGTAGCGAGATGGGTCAATTCTATAGAATTATTAGTTTTGCTGAAATAACGGGAATTGTGAGGGACATACAAAAAGGATTGGCTTTAGATTCTGAAATGTTGTGAAAATTAAAATCAGTACACTGTAAAAAGAATTTAAGGATTTTAGGGCGAAGTGGTCGAAAAGGACCTTAATTTTTTGTGTAATTGATATAATTTGAGATATATAATTCATTTGAAACCATTCCGTAGCGGTTTACTCTCAATTTTTCCCTGAATTCTTCTAAAATGCTCAGTCTTTGAAGAAATTTGCGGAAATCCTCTCCTCTGTAATTTTCCAGACCTCAAAAAAGTCTCTTGATGAATCCTCGTAATTCTCATAATGACTGAGATATTCACAGAATAAAATACTTGTAATTTTCCAATCCCTCTACTTCCACCACTGAACCAACGTAATTCAAAAAAACCTTCATTCCCTGAATAATGAAGAAACAAAAGAAGAAGTAATAAACTAAAGTGGGGAAGGAACTTGGAACTTAAAACTCACTTGCCTCTAAAACTTCTGAATTTTTTACAGCTATATCAACGTTTTTCTTCGGGGATCATCCGCGTATCGTTAAACCGAATTTTCACGAAGTACTTTCTTACTATCTACTTACTTTACTCTCAAGCAATTTTCTAATTCTCATTGTGCATAAAAGGAAAATATTTTTAAGACTCACAAAAACCACTTCATTGTTTCAATCCTCAAATTGAAGAAATTTTAAATTTACCTGAAACAGAGAAAAGAATAGGTAAATTAATAAACGCGTAATGAGTTACGTTCAAATATTTAATTTTAAGGTCCTGAATTTTTTAAGATAATTGGAGGATTTTTCCCCGTGAAGAGTAGAGGGATATTAAAGAGAAATGAAGGAAAAGGGAGAACTGTCGAATTTAAGAGGAAGACAGGACGGCGGAGGGTAAATGGATGCCCTTATGGGGATTGACAGTAATCCGATAGGCCTAAAGGCCTGACACTGGCACTCAATATGATTAAACTCGACAGGTTGTGTCTCAGGTCAACTCATCTCATTCACCCTTTAGCTCTTCATCTCTTGCGATTTTCTATAAATTTTTTAGCTATTTTTCAATGGAAAAAAAGAGCAATGAAAAAAATGAAGCCGTCGATTGAATCATGAATTATCGATGATTTTTTATTCTTTTTCATTCATCTAGTTTCCTCCTTTTCATTCGAATTAAAGTAGACAAAACAGAAGGATAAACCGAATGAAAGTGTTCGGCGTAATTTCCGTATCAATTATCGTTAATTGAATGATCAGAATCCCCCGATGAAAGGGCATATAAACCCCTTCAAATGTGTTTTCCGAGGGTCAACTAATTTCTGATGGGATTTGTAGCTCAATCAAAAATTAATTATCGCAGTTAGCAATTTTGGAATCACGGAAATTACTACTCATTTTCAATTTTGATTGGCCGGAAAAAACCGGGGTTTATTTGATTTCTTGTATTGAACTTTTTGGGAGTTGAAGGGACGAATTTCAACGAGATGAATGCAGTGAGAAAAAAAATTCTAGCATTTAGTAATTCGATGTTTCTGCGATCAAAAACGATTGAAATGAGTAATTCTGTTATTCTTTCAAAAGTGAAGTATTTCTTGCTAGTAAATCGCATTGTTGAGAAAGAATATTTTTTGAGGAAATTTGATTGTTTCAATCACTTTTTTTCGCAAGTATTAAATAATAGATGAACTTGATATTTCTATTAATCGAAAATTCGAAGCCACAGAACTGAATTTCCACGGACTGCCTAAAATTTCCACTTTGAATGTACGAAAAATCAGAATTTAGAGGAAATTTGTTGAATATTTGCGATTAAATTTTCTACCTCATTTGAATATTTTCGCAGCAAATGGATTTTCGAGAGATAAATTTTGTGGAATTTCAAGTTAATTGAAGTTTGTTGAATATTTCAATATTTTCACGTTAAATCTTGAATAATAATTATTTAACAGTTGTATGAATCATTGTAAAAATTCCACATCATTATTGTTAGTGAGGGAACAAAAATATTCACCGAAAGCCGAAACTTCTGAATTTTTCGACAAAACCTTTTTTTTAATTTTTTTTTTGATTCAAGAAAACCAATTGAATGTTCTCCATTGAAAATTTCCTCAGCTCTTCAATGAAATCATCGAAACGATTTTATTTCGAATATTTTCAATCCTTTCAAATAATTTTCATTGCACAAAATATTCAAAATTCGAATTAAATTCCAACATGTCCGTTTTACCCCTACTGTCCATGTTGCACTACCCTCCCTTGTCATTTGTAGGTTTTCTGGATAATTAGATGATGATAAAATTGGAAAATTCAATTAATTAAAAATGGGGATGAAAATTTAATGAATACTCTTCATCGAACTTGATAAGCTTTCAATGGAATTTATTATATCCTTTCCTATTTCAAATTTATTTCATTAATTTAAAAAATTGCATGAGTCTCCAGTATTTGTGGGTTAATACGCGTGTCTGTGAAGGGGTGAGTGTCATTTCGATGTTCAGTGAGAGCAGAACGATTGACTCGAGGATCATTGATGATGAAAAAATTAATTTGGAACTGTTCAGCTTTGACAAAAATTTTCAATTTATGATATGAATGATTATAAAAGGATGTTTCATTGAATAATTATTTTTTGTGAATGAAATTGATGAGATTCTGTAGCCGTAGTAATTTTATTGGAAATCCAGGGACATTTCCGCCGGAAATTGCGATACTGAAATTAATTTTGCTGAAGTACTTATCAAGATAATTAAAAAAAGAGAACAAAAATAATTAAATTTCCGCTTTTGATGTCTTGAAAATAAAATTACTGAACTATTATGAGACGGAAAAATGGTCGATGATTCATTTCGGAAAAATGGTTCCGGAGATGACAGTTTTGAACTTTTTTATCAATAATTCAAGATAAGAACGTTTCAACCCTTTTCCTATTTTTTTCACAATTATTCAACTTCAAATCGTTTAAATAATTGAAGTTAAATATTTCTTTAAATCTTTAATAGCGATCAATTTTTAGATGATAAAATAGTAATTAATTATCAAATCAAACGAAACATATTTTTACGAATTGAATTCGGAAATTGTAAACAATTCAGAAGTTGCGGAATTAAGGATATTCAAGTACTTCAGCAATGTTGTTTTTTCGTTAAATCTTTTTGAACGCTGGTAGCTATACATTAGAGCTATCATTCGAGCCCAATTTGACCCTCGGTTACCGGACATTTTCCAATGATTTCGTTATTTAAATATTTTAGTATTAAA
>JABSMS010005232.1:0-15601 GCA_018902275.1 Aleiodes sp. PSUC_FEM 10030003
CAAAATCTGAAAAAATCACTTTTTTGGGAATATCTCAGGTTCTATTGGTCGTAGCGTAAAAACTCAAAAACCAGCTGAAAGGTGAGCTCATTTTCCATCAATTTATGTAGTTCAAATTTTTTTTTATCGATTTTTCAAGTGGATATAGAGCAAAAACTGATTTTCAGGAAATGACCTACAAGAAATTGGAAAATTGATAAAAAAAAATTTGAACTACGTAAATTGATGGGAAATGGGCTCACCTTTCCGCTGGTTCTTGAGTTTTCATGCTACGACCAATAGAACCGGAGATATTCCCGAAAAAGTGATTTTTTCCCATTCTCGGAAGGGGGACCCCTTCAAATCTTGACCGAAAACTCAAATTTCCAAAGAAATAAAAAAAAATAATTTTTATGCATGTATTTTTGCTAAAATTTCCTCAGCTTTCCAATGGAAACATCAGAAAATCTCTATCTCGAACCGTTCAATTCGAGTGTCCATTGTACCCCACCTTCCCCTGCGTGCAATTCAATAATCTCCATACATATTCCATGAAAAGCATTTACACAATACGATTCAACAAATTCATAAACTCACATGGTATCGATATGTATCCAAGTGAATAAAACACCCCAAGCCACATGTAAATTCTCGATCTCTGTTGTTCACCGTGTACCTCAGCGAGATATGACATCAGTGCTGTGTATGGACCTGATATCCTATTAGATTATAAAATGAGATCTCAATGAAAATTTACTCAATGAGTGTAATACCATTGCCTCAAGCAAATCCGTTGTGCACATCAACTTACAAGAGACCATTGATAAATTTGAATAATATTAATAGCCATGAGGCATGTGAGAAACAGCTAGCGAAGCTGAATATCGAAGTTAGAAAGTATCCCCATGTTAATACTTTTTTTCGTCCGTACGTATCCGTAAGGAAACCCCAGAAAACAGCAGTTACAATCATGCCTGAAATTAAAACATCATTAATATTCATTGACTCTTATTTCAATGCTGGATGATGAAATATAGCGATTTATGTAGTAATAGGGAACCTGCATATTTTTTTATTTATTGTTTTTCATTTATATTCATTGATTATCACTATTTACATAGAAAAAATCGAAAATAGTCAAAAAAAAACGGAACTAATGAATATTCTAACATTAAAAGTGGAAAATTTCAAATGCTCTTAAAGCGACAGTGACGTCACTTCACCACATTTGTGATTTGCAGACTACCGAGTGTGGCGCTGTACACGTTTGGTTAAAAAAACTTTCGTTTGGTGAACTGACGTCATTTCACCAATTAAATTACGAATTTTTTATTCATCTTGTAAAAAAAAAAATTGCAAAAAAAACATTTCCTTTCTTTATGGATCATTTACAATGTAAAAAAACTTTTTTTTTTAAATATGCAAGTTTGTTATTCGAGGATTGTTTTCCTAATAATTTTTTTTAACATACCAGCAAATGGCATAGAATTTAATAGTCCTTTATCAAACATCGTTAGACTCAGATCACACTCAGCTGATGGCAATACATATGACATTGTTGTTGATCCATAGATACTTGCCCAGCCGGCTGGTAATATTGCCAGAAGCAGTAAATAATTAAATTTTCCATATCCAGTTAAATTAATAGCACGTTCGAAATCAACGCTACCATCTCGCTCATTTTTTGAGACTTCATCTGTAATTGATAGAAATAATTTCAAATGAGTGTGATGACAATTATTTCGATTGAAGGAGCGGGGGATTTTTTAAAAGCCATTTAAACTGTCACACCAAAGGCAATGCAACGTCACTCATTTTTACGAGGTCTTGCGGAAGAAATCAAAATCTGTCAGATAAAACATAGCATTGACAATTGTCCTTGATAATAGTGATAATAGCATCAGTTATGTCAGTGAATAAATGAATTAATCGAGTATTACAATTTATGGTTATTGTTTCATGTATAATCCAGTTAGTGAATCAGACTACGTCAATTTATGTATGAAATTGCACTAGTTTTTCATCATCTTTATTATGGGTGGGATTTTATCAATGCTAGGGGTCTCTTATGCTAATTGGATAACTGGGAAAACCAGTTATGAATTCTAGAAATATTCATTAACGGATTTTACGATTTATCTGTAATTTCGATTTTTTTTCCAGAGTAAAAAAAAATTGACGTATTTGAGAAATTTTAATTGTCTAAAATTTTCTGGATTTTCCGCAAAGTAAATTTTCTACGAAGGAAAAATCATGCTTAACGTATTTATTCCGTTATTTTGTATTTAATTTGTTTAATAACTTCAAACATTTACACTATGCTGAATGACTATGAATAAACATTACAACTGGTTGGTGAAACTTGTCTATCAACACTTAATAATTATCAAGAGAAGCCAATCATTTTAATAATAGCGGAATGAGAAAAAGAATCGTATCATTAATGGTAATTTGCAAGCGATAATAATTTGTTCATGAAACAAGTGTTATTCATGGCAATTTGTATTTTAAAAAATCAATGATTTTCGTTGTAAATTCCGCGTATCCCAAAAGTCATGATTGCATCAGACTTCCTTTGTTCAATTTTTCATTTCAATTGATATCGACATTTGAAAAGATTGAGGAACTGAGTTCAATAAGTAGTGGAAAAAATTGTGAGAATTAGCATTAGCATTCGGGTCGCAAGATAAAGTGACGTGTGAAAGGCTTAAGAAAAGCAGCAAAGCTTTGACCTACGATAATAATTCTGACGTATTAAATTCATTGAAAATTAGATTAAGTACAGAAAGATTATAAATTAAAGAATAACAACGTTTATTTTCGTCAGCCAATGAATTACATTATTCTGTTAACTTAATGATTTTATTGTTCTACTTCTCAAAAATTTATGATTACAGCCGTTAAATAATTCTGAATAACTATGAACATGTTCCAATTGTAAATTTCGAATTTTCTTATCAATAATAATAACTGCTCTTAATCACACATAATATGGAGTTACTCACTGTAAATGTAAAATTCCTGACGTGGGCTCATATCAGTTACTGTGTTATTCTTTCTTTTCTTATTTTCTCAATTTTGTTTACCTACTTGTGAGAGCGAACTGAGAAACACTCAGTGGTGACTCTTGATATCAAAGAGAAAAACGTAAACAAAACGTTTTTGTATGGAGAGAAATTCACATTATAATTCTTTTCATTGCAATATTATTTTGGGTGATAATTAAATGTTATCGACGGTGGTATAATCTAAGGCGTACCTTTCGACGCAGGGATATTCAAAAATTCGAAATAATTACTTGGAGTAATGATGATACGTTTGAAGCAAACAAGAACAATTAGCAGGAAAGACAAAGAATAATTGTTAATTTTTATTCCATTACCAAAAGTTGAACAGATATCTTTAAGATCCTCCTTGTTAATCCATGGTGGTGTATTATCGAGGTAACATCTTGATGGAGCTGTTACAACATTTATTTAATTTTATATTAACATAAGCATTAATTAGTTAATAAGAATTTTAAATAACTAGAGAATTATTTAATTAATTGGTTTTTTAAGAATTATGAACGAAAATTGAATTCAGTGAGTGAAGAAAATTTCAATGAAATATCTGAGGGAGATGAAGAAATTCTCGTTGTGACGATTCTTGTAGAGGAAAATCGAAACAACAGAGATTTTTACGAAAAAAAATTCCATCTCTCTCAAAAATTTAAAGCTCATTATCACTGAATTATTTGATTGATCAATTCAATCGATGCTCGATCAATCAATAATCTTCATTAAAATACCTTGACAATTTACTGGAGGACTCATGGAATATTGATGTCTAATGAAAAAAAAATCCTCGAACTTTCGTGCACTTTAAATAATTTCGATTAACAACAATAATTCGAATTCACAGTTTAATTATTTCGTAGGGTATTTCACTTTAATTTATCAATTGATTTGAAGAATAAAATAATTATAAATTGTAAGAACAAATTAGTTGGAACACAGGTGGTCATAGGACATGTGAAATGATTGAGTTTTTAATGCCAAGTAGAAGCGTACTGTCACAGTGCACTCGCTATTATTCGATCCTGTATCATGATGAGTGGGGGAAAAACATTTTTTTTAACACCACTCCATTCTTCATATTCTCCCATTAATTACATGTATTTCTCATTGTCAATTGGTTCTTTCTTGGCACTTAAAAATACATCCAAGCTATCATACTCACCGTGAGAAATGCGACTGAATTAACAGCCGTGTAAGTAAATAAATACATATTCTATAAATATTATTCCAAAATTGAGAATGAACTTTGATAATTAATTTTTTCCATCCAGCAATTTTAATTCACCAAGTAACAAATTAAACTGTAAATCATTGCAGATACTTTCTTTATCGAAAGAAAGAAAGAAAATAAAAAGTTAAATCATGTAGAAATAAGTTAATGCAAATATTTTTTTACAAATGATTTGATTTATTAGATCAAGATAATATAGGTTGAACAAGGTTGATAAATTCAATTCCTTCATGAAAATAATAATGATAATGCAATCCAGTTTCTTCCACATGATGCTGATCGACAGATCTGAATACCAGAATTAAATCCGCCTTTGTAGTTCCTGGAGTGAGTCCAATGCATATTAAAAATTCACATTTAATACGATTACTTGACTATCGAGAGATAATTTTTTTGGATTTCTATGAATTCTTTTAATTCTATTCGAAAGCCCGGGAAATTTCCACTGGAGAACGCTAAATGACAATGAATTTCGTCGCAATACATTTTAAGATACTGCGAAGAATAATAATGACTAATGCATTTTTTTTAGAATATCTCAAAAATTATTGCACAAAAATGAGTCGTCTCACAGCACTTTTCAGCAGAAATTTCCTAAAATTTTTATGAAATGTGCATAAAAATGTTAAGCGTTAAAAAAATCATTTGTGAGCTTTCAATTAATGCACATTACTACAAAAAAATAACACTCCTATAATTAAACACACTAGACATTATTTAATCCAATAGCATGAAATAAAATCTAATGATCAACAGTTTGATGCCCTCATACTCGTTCAAACTTTATTCACACCGCATCAACATTACTCAAGGGGCTTAAATATAATTAAAAGAACAAACCAAATCTTCCACTCTGGTTTCTACGTGGTTTTAAATACTCCCTGAAATATTCCACTCCGATTATACGAGTGATATACATCTTTAGAAACGTCATATTCTTGACACCATCTTTGCGAACAGTTGGGGAGGAATGAAAGAAATCAGACGACCCGAGACGACAAAACAAAGTCACGAGAATTCTTATGTGGGCAATCTTTTATATACTATACATAGAAATTGCAGGGTCGATAAGACTCGATGCAGCAATTCAACCTTCTTCATTTCGCGTTTTTCTTCTAGCCTGATACGAGCAGGGGTTTATATAGAATATATATACGTCATTCGGTGGGACAATACGTGAATCAATTTGAGAGATAAAAATTGTTTACAGACAAAAAAATTATTTATTTTGAATGAATCAGCGGTAATCTTTTTACTTCGATGCTATCATTATTAATACATGGCTAAAAGTCCATTCCAATTATTTATTTCATTGCAGAGAGAAAATTTAGTTGGGAAATGATGAGAGAGAAGGCTAAATATTATGTATTGATTATGCCGGTAATATTTTGGATACGGTGAGAATTTTTCAGGGAACCTTTTTTGTAATTCATGAAATCTTCAAAAAGAAAAGGTCTTCTGAGAACTTTTCACTTATCTTCTTTTACGATTCCATCGTTTGATTTTATCTTTCATAATTTTCAAGTATTAGAGGTCGAATTTTCCCAAACAGTGGAATAGATCGTAACGGCATTCAAAACTCATTAAAATACCATTAAACTACGAAATAGGGGATAAAAATTGGATTACATAAATTTTATATTTTCGATATTTGATAACAGTATTTTATCAAATAGGAATGACCAGCTCATTTGCCAGTGAAGTCTAGAGAAGTCAATTGTTAGTAATGATGTTTCTCAATTAGATTACATTTACATAAAATAAAGATTTTCCACTATTTTTTTGTTTTGAACGAAAACTCGTATTTACTATTCAGAAATGAATTACATTATTCGATTGATCGGATTTTTGTATTCAGAACTAAACAAGTTGTATATTTCCTAGTAGAATTTACTCTCGCGTTGGAAACACGTGGATTTGAACGATTGTTTTTTTCCAACGATTGATGATTCAGTGTCTGAGTGAGTGATGAATCATAGAATAATTCTGCTCATGTGCGGCTCTTATATTTTATGAATTTCGTTGAAAATATTTCAAAATTTTATCGATGACAGACGATGAAGACCCTTCAAACTAACGGAACTAGTGTGGTGTGAAAAAGAGAGAGAGAGAGAGATCATATTTTCTTTAATCTTTCTCCACACTGGAAACACTACCAAATATACCGTAGCATTTTTTTTTTAAATGGCGCCGACAATTCAGTTTACTCCAATATTTTTCTGAATAAAACATAAAACAACATAAATTTTGTCAAAGTAATTGATAAAAATTAATAATAATATAAAAATGCAAGTTAATACAACGATATCACCACGTTTATTTACTGCAATACAAAATGTTAATATCCAAGAATTGTCAATGTGTACACAAAAAGAAATACGTCCGTTACTACCGTGTTTAACGCGTATGAGTTTAATAACACCACCAAATATAACTAAAGAATGGGTAGAATCTAGAAAAGGAATATTAACAATACTATCTGGTATTGAATCAGTTAATTCAATTGTTGCGTTATTATCAATTGATTTTCATGCACTCGAGACTGACGTTAGGAAGGAGCAGCAATTGAGGTTAGAATCTTTCATTCATAATACAAGATGAAGATAGGAAAATTCTTTGTACATTCCTTTGAACGAGCAAGTTTAACGGAAATTAGTGGGAGACCTTTTTTGTAGAGAATTTAATAGGTCACGAGAAAGGTCTCTTGACGAATTATCGTAAACTCAAATACTTCAGAGGTATTTTCAAAATAATCTCCACGTGATTCTTCGACTCATCCTCCTTCACTACTGAATTTAATACTAATTACTACTAATTGACAAATTCATTAATCTTTTATTATTTTAGACAGAAATTAGGAAACACACAGGGAGACAGTATACTCGCTCAATCTCTCCAAAGTTGTTTGGCATTAGAATTCGAGAGGAGCGAAGCAACTAGACGAATTCGTTTGGTACTAAGTGAATTACTGTTCGTCTCATCGCAGATTCACGAGTATCACAAGAACAATGAATTTTTAATTAAACAATCTGATCTATTCGACAATGCCGTCTACATGGAGGAAATAAGTTATGTCATTTGCATAGCACTTGCCGAATTACCAGCATTATTATTTATCCGTGACATAGCAGAGACATTGTTACACGTCAAGCATGGACCCGAAATAATATGCTGGACTGTAGCCAATAGTCCAGACAGTTTTTTTGAAGTTTGTACCCACTTAATAGCAAATGGTGAACGCCAAGAAGAATCAACCCTCGGTAGAATAAGAACCCAAGCATTAACAATGTTATGCCGTATGAATCCAAGTCAAGCACTTGCTGTACGAGCTAAGTGCGTTGAATTATGTAGAATGCCAGCATTAGCAATTACGTTGAGCTTAGAACGTGAGTGTTTAGATTCAAGTCAGCAAGAGAGTGATATTGTGGCATTTATATCTGGTCTATTACTTGGTAGTGATCAACAAGTTAGAACATGGATAGCAATGTTTATTAGAAATGGACAGAAAAGGAGGGGAGAATCTCACACAGCATTGCAAGCACTCAGAGATGAATTATTGGGACGTTTACGTGCTATTGTAGTTGAGACATCTGATTGTCAATTGGCTGAATCACAAGTTGTACAAGCGAGTGCACTTCTGAGGCTCTATTGTGCATTGAGAGGTATTGGCGGAATTAAATTCCAAGATGATGAAGTAACAATGATTGTACAACTTTTAACATCACATCCCCCACCATCACCAGCTGGCGTACGTTTTGTTTCGCTCGGGCTGTGTATGCTAATTGCATGTCCATCATTAATTGGCCATTATAATCTCGAAAAGAAGAGCATTGAATGGGTGCAATGGCTTGTTAGAGAAGAGGCTTATTTCGAATCAGCAAGTGGTGTTACAGCAAGTTTTGGTGAAATGTTATTACTAATGGCTATACACTTTCATAGCAATCAATTGTCAGCAATTTGTGATCTTGTATGTGCAACACTTGGTATGAAAATACCAATAAGACCGAATAATTTAACGCGTATGAAGCAAATATTTATGCAAGAAATTTTTACAGAACAAATTGTAACAGCTCATGCTGTAAAAGTACCAGTAACAGCCAATCTAAATGCCAATATACCTGGTTTTTTACCAGTACACTGTATTCATCAGTTGTTGAAGTCGAGGGCATTCGCTAAACACAGAGTACCAATAAAAACATGGATTTATAAGCAAATATGTAATAGTATACCACCATTACATCCAGTTTTACCAGCACTGGTAGAAGTTTATGTTAATTCAATTTTAGTTGCTAATAATAAATCATCTGAGCATACTAATAAACCGATAACTGAGGATGAAATTCGAAAGGTATTTCAAAATAGTGTTTTCGGTGCTAATTTTGATGTTAAAAAGAGTGCATTAAATATTATGGATATGGAAACTGACTATTTGGATGTTGATACATCGAAACCATCATTAACATCACAATTATTATTTTTGTATTACTTACTACTCTATGAAGACGTAAGATTATCAAATATGCATAATTTTATATCACAAGGTAGAAAAGTTAAATCTTATTCAACTGAATTTTTATCGGAATTACCAATTAAATATTTATTGCAACAAGTACAAAGAGATCAAATGAGTTATGCTGGATTATTTTCACCATTATTGAGATTACTTGCTACGCATTTTCCACACTTGTCACTTGTTGACGATTGGCTAGATGATGAGATGATTCATATTGAATCATTAGCTGCTAATTATGAAAATGTTATTATTAATGATGTTTCAATTATTGAGGCATTTGGACACATTAAAAGTTGTCCATCAAGAACTGGTAGATTATTGAGACAATTAATGTCAATGAAACCCACGGATATTTGGCCGCATGCTGAAACAATTATTTATTATTTCAAAGTTATTTTGGATGAAAAAGTACCAAGATACATACAGGGTAATTATATTATTGAGCCTCATTTATGAAAGGATAATGGCATTGTGCAATTGTTATTCTCATTAACATTTAATTTCATTGCAGAATTATATAAACAAGTTTGGCTGAGATTAAATACAGTTTTACCAAGATGTTTGTGGGTAATGTCTATAAATGCCCTATTAATTGAAAATCCAACGGTTCAAAATGTCCGTCTTACGCAAGAAAATATAGTTCTCGATCCACTTCAAGTACTCAGATGTGACACAAGAGTATTCAGATGTGCCCCAGTGTTATCAGTAATTCTACGGTAAAATTTTCTATTACGTAAATCCATTGACCTGTGAGCTCATTAAAAATGTAGTTGACAAAATATTATGAATTCCGTAATTAATGTGAACTATTATTTTCAGTATTCTTCAAGCAACCCTAGCTGCCTCGAGGTCACAGCTATCAAGACACATGCAGGATAGGCCATTGACTGAAAAAGTTGGACAATTAACGAGTGAAGCAGAGAGAGAAGATCTGAGGGCAGCACTTGTTGCTGGTCAAGAAAGTGCAGCAGTGCAAATACTATTGGAGGCATGCCTTGAAACTGAGGAGGATCAGAAAATTCATGGACAAATGTGGTCATTGCGGGAGATACGCAGTGTTGTTTGTTCGTATCTTCATCAGGTATTCATTGCCGATCCACCACTAGCAAAACTCGTCCACTTCCAAGGCTACCCACGTGAATTATTACCAATAACAGTTTCCGGTATTCCATCAATGCACATATGCTTAGATTGGATACCCGAGTTACTGTCTCAACCTGAACCTGAGAAGCAAGTCTTTGCTGTTGATCTTGCATCACATCTAGCTGTTCAATATGCTCTACCAAAAGCCCTGAGTGTTTCGCGTTTAGCAATCAATACATTGATAACTCTATTGGGTGTTTTACCTGCAAGAGATCGTGTTGTTCTTTTTATGCCTGTACTATCTGCGCTCACAAGAATTTGTTTGGCATTTCCACCGCTTGCTGAAGACACTACCGGTCTTCTCTTACAATTAGGCAGAGTGAGCTCTGCACAAGCAGCACTTGGTGATAAATCAGCTGAAATTCTCTGTCAGGAAGTAAATTCAACGTTCTCATCATTGTTACAAAAAGCTATTCTACAATCCAGAGTTTATTGAGATAAAGAAAATGAATCAATTTGTAAATTGAGGAAAAAGAAGGAGAATTCGTTGAACTCTGTATATAAATTATCATTTTTAGAATTGTTAAGATTGTAAATAGATTTAAATGGATTATATACTCTGTAAATATAAACTTCAACTTTTTTCTTTAATATTTCATCAAATATTTTTAAAATTCCATATCTCAACGTTATGAAAAATCACATATTTTTTGATAATACGTAAATGAAATTTCAAATGATGAAAATATTTACGTTCTCATTAACGCGTCTCAATATTATCATATCTTAAGTTGTTCTGTTTGAGAAATTTAATCTTTCAAGGCCTTTCAAATTCAGAAGTTAATTTTAAATGCGGAAGCGGAATAATTGAATTTTTTGCTTGCAGATTCTTTTCCCCGTGAGTAAATAAATAATGACAATTCTCTGATAATACTAGCATCAATGTCAGGGGATTTTATGAGTCGTTAATGTATCAGTGATTTTTTTTCTCAATCATGAAATGACAAATCTGCCAAGAACCAGTTATGAATATGGAGATGACCCCTTTAAGCTGATAGATTTCTTAACGAGTTTATGTGCTCAACAGAGAAGATAAGATAGATCATTTAGAAGCTACGGAAATTTCCAATGGAGATAATACAGAAAAATTTAATTATGGATTATTTTCATGGAAATTAATTTTTTACTTAAAAATCGAAGTCTCACTTTTCGAAATTCTTGTTTTTCTTTCAAAAGCCCACGATTCAATCGATCGTAGCCTGTTGCGGTCGGTCCCAAATGAAAGCTGAGATAATTTCCCATCGATTTCATTAAAATCAAATTGATTTTTACGAAAAATTAAATGAGGAAGCGCGGATTTCATAAATATCACTTTTTCGATTATGTATTCAGTGAAATTCAGTACAAATCCATTCTGAATCATCGAAATCGATGGAAAATTATCGAAGCTTTCATTTAAGACCAACCAGAATCCGTTTAATTATTTACAATCCAAGATATTCGTGAGAAACTGAAAATTCCGAAAAATGAAAAGCAAACATTGCCAGTTGGAGATAAAAAAAAATTAGCTTGAGAAAAACAACTTGGAAATCAATTTTCTCTTCGTAATTTTCTATATAATGATTAGAAAAATTCAATCATTATAAAATTTTCAGGAGATTTAGGAAGCTAGTAACGCAGAAAATTAATAAACGAAATTACATTTAGTTAAATGGGAAATCGACGAAAATTAGTTACATCTCCGTCAAAAATAATGAACATTTTTTTAATTTTTTCGAGCGTAGAGAATAATTCTATACTCGATTCTAGATGTGAATTTCATAATTATTGAGGGAATTCTTTTCTTCAATAGATAAATGTTTGTTCCAATAAAAAAGGAGCCTCCTAATGAATATGGAATTTTCATCTGGAATCTTATTTAAAATCACCCTGTATGCTCAAAAAGTTTCAGGATTTTTCCACCATTTTCGACAGAGATGATCAATTTTTACTTATTTCCCATCAAACATGTAATTTCATTGATTAATTTTGTCCGTTAATAGTTTCCTGAATCACCTGAAAATTTAACTGAATTTTACTCATCATATCGTCGCCATAGAGTCAAAGGGGCGTAAGTGCCATTTTTTAAAAATTTAAAAAAATTGAATGAACACTCATTTATTTATAAGAATACTGACTTACGCCCTTTTATTATTTAGCAAGAAAAAATGGCACTTACGCCCTTTTGATTCTACGGCGACGATATTGTTTATAATATAATAATCTATTCGGTTTTTATCAATTGTTCCAAATTGCATTTTACTTTTTCAAACTCGTTCAACATCCTTAATAAATTTCGCGCACTCTACCCCCATTATTGTCAACAACTTACCATATGAGAAGTTGGAAATGATATAAAAATTGTCTCACAGACGGTGCTAGTAGACACTTCAAGAATTCCTCATTGGCCAATGTTTTTACCTTGGTTCATACATTATTGCCCTCTCTCCTCCCTGCAAGTACGTTTATGTTGTGTGGCATAATTTTCCAGGCAGTCCTCGAAGGTAAAAAAAAAAAGAAACAAAGTGTACTTGTCACGTCAAAATTTTCCGTAAAATGAATATTTTAATTGATTTGGCGCTAATTAATTTCATATGGAAATAATTGAAAAAGTGAATTCTCAATGATTCAATTAATACAGTCGTGTTACTTGAAGAATTAAGAAAATGATCGGAGTTATGGAGAGCTGATGTGGATAGCATCTAGACTATTCTAAAGATGTAATAAACGAATGAGAAAGGCGAGAAGGTTTTGAAACTGATAAATAAATAATTTGTATAAATAGGTAATCATTCTTTTAAATCGACTAAAATAATTAATCATGGATTTCGGTGAACTACTGACTGTTGCACAAAAGAACAGTGCTAGTAAACAGGTCAGTATTTTTTTTGTGTATTTTTAACGTCAATATGGTACGGAGACGTCTTAAACTCTCGTTGACAATGACCCAATTAAATGAAGATATATTATTATTTGCAGGCAAGTTCTTATTATCAAACAAAATTTACGCCTCCTAAAAAAGAAACGAAGCATTCTAAAGCATTGTCGGATAATATTAGAAGATTTCTTGCGAAAAAGGATGAAGAAGAGAGACGTAAGAAGCAAGAAAAACAGAAGAAAAAGGAGGTAACTATCACTCATTGACTAATCTATAACATGATATAATTTTTATTTTTTTCCTTGTGACAGAATTTACTGGCTTTGAGGGATCACAAAGCTCAAAGTAGGATAAATAAACACTTAAAAGTATGTAAATCAGCTAATAAATCGGTGCTTGCTGATGCTATAAATCATGAAGATACTGCAGTTACAATGGCTGGTAATTATTTGCACGTTCTAATTTCTGTATCAAATGGAAAATTAACTTTGAGATGTATGAATAATTCTTGCCAATATCGTTTGTTCATTTAATTATATAATGGGCATTATTTTGGCCCACAGGTATTTATTGTCATCGTAATTGCGGAAAGTTTTTATCAAGATGAAGATGATTTGAATTAGGAAAAATGTGAACCCGAGGATTGAAGAAAAAGATCCAATGAAGGTCAGCAATTGTTTGATTATTCTCATTTAGAAAAAGAGATATTAAATTTATTGGCAAGAGTTATGAGGATATTTTTATGATGAATAATCATGTGAATTTAAGGAATTTGATTTAATATTAATTTAATAATTAATTCAGGACCTTCTCAGCCTGACGAGGATGATTACGGCTATGTATCACAAGAGGCCTCAGCATTTTACAATAAACTTATGTCAAAATACAACAATCTACCTCCTGAAAAGCCACTATTTAGTGAAAGTGGTAAAAGAGTAGTTAAAGATATAGCGTCAACAAAAGACAGAGTTAAACAGGCATTGAAGCAGCATGAACTTGAAGAGAGCCTTCCACACAGGCGGAAAAGAAAATCATCGAGTGCTCCAGATAAAGACGAGCCACGTGAGAAAGAAATTAATAATGGTAGAGATAGAATTGAGAAAACAGAGAAGAGTAATGAGAAGGATGATCCACCGAAGCCCAAGAAACGTCCTCCAATGCCACCGCCAATGGATTTTATGTCATTATTAAAATTGGCGGAACAAAAGCAGAAAGAACCGATAATATTAGAGCCAAAACCAAAACCAAAAATCGAAGAGCCAGAGCGCCTTATGACAAAGCGACAGATGAAAGAGTATCAAAAGGAACGAGAATGGAAGGAAAAACGTGAACGCCAAAAGAATGGAGAAATTCCAACAGCTCCAACTACATCAAACGATGCAAAATCAGTTGTTAAACCATTGACAAATAAAATTCCAAAATTAAGTAATGGAAAATTACCAAGTGCAATACCAGAAAAATTACCCGATAAATTACCAGAAAAACCAAAATCCATCAATCAAGTGCCAAAACGTTTGCCAGAACGTTCAATTGATAAATCATCGGGCTCATCATCAAAATCATCGGCTAAGGATGAATTATTAGAGGAGCGAAAGAAATTAGAAGCTGAAAAACGTGAATTAGAAGCTATGAGAAAGAAAATTGAAGAGGAAAAACGTCAATTAGCACAATTAAGTAAAAATAAAGTAGTTGAAGAGCGTAATAAATTGGTTAAAACTAACGGAAAATTGGATAAACCAATAGGAACGAGTAAGGATATTAAACCAAGGCAATTTCCACCAGCTGATTTGAAACCAAAACAATTTCCACCAGCTGATATTAGACCAAGGCAATTTCCTCCGTCTGATATTAGAGGAAGACCATCAAAACCAATGAAAAATGGTAGACCAATTAATAAACGACGCATTTATGACGACGATGACGAAGAATATGATTCAGAATTGGATGATTTTATTGATGACGGGCCTGAAGAACATGGCGAGGATTATAGTAAATATATTAGTGAAATTTTTGGATATGATAAGAATAAATACAGTGCTTTTGATGACGATGATGACAATATGGAGAGTAATTTTGCACAACAATTGAAAGAAGAATATGTTTCAACGAAAATTGGAATAATGGAAGACCTTGAGGATATGAAAATGGAGGCTCTTGAGAAGAAGCAGAAGGCAATTATGAAGAAGAAAGTTAAAAAATAGTAGTTGAAATTATTTAGATAGTTAACTCTATCTAAATAAAATAGAAATGACACAAAAATAAATTGTATGAAATATTTTCGTATTTTTAGGACTATTCCCTTTTTACGATTTAAATAATTTGTTAATTTGATAAATGATGTATATGGATGAGAAAATGAGTAGTCAAATGAAATCTCAATGTTATTATTAATTACAAAAAGAAAAGTGTACTTGCATTTACTGTTAAAATAGCATTTGTATAAAAAAAATCGTTGCCTGTCATTGTTTAAAAAAAATAACAATAAAAAAAAACTACAATCATGCTTGTCACAACAATATGAGCACACTGAAGATATATTCATTCAACTGAATACTGCCATTCATTCTATTTCATACAAAACTTCGCAATAATACTTTTTCTTTAAATTTTCATCACTATTCTATGTAGAAGACAATTTCATCTTCGAAGTTTAGGAAAAAAAATGAGCTTCGTTGATGTTTTGTTTAAAACGAAAACTTTATTTTCTTCAAATCTTCACAGACAAATCACAAATATAAATTGTGTTGTATAATATTTATCACTCTTTTATCATCGAAAAAAAAACGAAGAATAAATTCAACAATATATATATTCATATA
>JABSMS010005243.1:0-15597 GCA_018902275.1 Aleiodes sp. PSUC_FEM 10030003
AAAATCTACAAAAATTGAATCTACACTCATTTTTTCATAAGAATACTAACTTACGCCCTTTTATTACTCAGTAAGAAAAAATGGCACTTACGCCCTTCTGATTCTAGGGCGACGATATATATAGCCATAAACCTTTCTTCTCAACAATGGAGGTTACACATTGAAGAATTTGTTGATGAAAATACTATCACTTAGCTATACTCAACTAAAGTCGTACTGACGAAAGAGTGGTCTTCGGAAATATTCGGCTCCTATGCTATAACATGTGAATTTCAGCTTCGGGTCGACTTCGGGAAACCACTCTTTGGCCAGTTCGACAATAGACGACTGTGTGTTTTGGTTATAACGTTCAATAATGCAGCATATCCCCACTTTCAGCATAGCGAAAAGTTAACGAATTGAGATCCGAGTAGAGCCGAAGCCTTCATCTGTGATGAATTTAAATCTGTATATACAGTTAATGAAGATGATGTTTATACAATATGGTTACTCAGAAAGATGATGTTTTTGTATTTCTTAAGGGTCGAATGTAAGAATGGTGATTCTCAGAATCACTCATTCTTACATCCGACCCCTAACTAAATTTTGAGAAAAAAGTAAATTGGAGGAAAATGAGTCAATCATAAATTCTTCCATCTTTATTCAAATACTCATTTGTTACAGCACAGAAAAATTATGAATATCCAAACACATGAGTAAAATCAAATTTAGAATAGTGACTAATATAAAAGTACGAAGAAAAGCAAAAAAATTTATCAAAATATGATTTTCTTTTTCAATTAGTGACACAAAAGGAAAAAGTACAAAAGTTTTACAAGTGTGTCCTTTTCTTAATCTTGTCTTGGACTGCTTCATGGAGAAATTACCCCTTCCTCAACAAGTATTGAATAAATTTCAGGTAATTTTATGGTGTACTCTTCTCCATCGAAATCGACAATCTCAACTTTGTACGTTTCATTTGGTAATAAAAGATTTTCAAGTCTTGATAGAATCTTGGTCGATATATCTGTAGCAGATGGCTCATTGAAGTTATAAAGACTGCAGACGCAACCAAATGTTCCTGGCTTTAGAAAGTCTGTTGTCATCATTCTAATGTTCTTATGGAGAACAAAGGCTGCATTTCCAAAGTCAAGAAAATATATTAAAGAAGTGGTGGCGGAGGCCCTTGATTTAAAACAACAACCTCTATACCAATTATTATCATCGTAGAGAGCAATGCAAAGTTCATTGTCACGTGGAATGTAATATTCGGATGATTCACAGTATTTCTTCATAATTGCTGGCATAACACTTGTAATGTGTACAATCATTTCTCTGTCCACAAGTGCGAAAACATATTTGGATCCAGGTTCAATGGTATCAAGAAATAAAGCTGAAATAGTGTCTCCAATATTACCGAAATTGCCAATTTCAATGTCACTCAATGAAAAACTCTTCATGGTCAATGTAGTTGGAATTTCACATTGTTGTATCGTCGCATTCGAGATTGGTTTTTCTTCCGCTACTTGCAGTGAATTCGGTGGATAACTATTAGTTTCATTCTTAAGGTCCCATGATGGCGTCAATAAATTATTAATCTCATCATTAATATCATTACCAGATATGGTTTTAAGGATAATATTACCGCCCGTGTTCACTAGATCATCGAATTCACAGATCAATGGTTTCTCGTTAGCAACCAGATTGGCTAGAAAATCGATAGCCTCTTTAGTGGAAGGAGAAGACTTAATTCCTTTGAGCATTACTTTTCTTGTACAGCATGGCTCATCCATCAATGACTCTGGCATGGCTCTTAGTTTCTCCATAGTTGTCACTTCTATATTGCCATAATCGATATATACAATTTTAATTTTTCCATCTTCATGCTCAACTGTAAGTACCATAGCTCTGTAGTAATTGTCATCAACATATTGAGCTAATACGTAATCACCAATTTCTGGGAATAAATTCAAGTATGAAGAAGTTAGAGCACTTTTAGCTACATTCTGTATTAATCGATTATTCCTTTCAATTTCATCGGACTCCAGACTGCGAAGAAAGACAACAGAGGGACTGCGATATGATTGAAGTACAACCTTTGTATGGTTTTTTAGTTCGAGACGGTCAATTAATCTTTTTTTATTTGATAATAAAGTTGGTTCAACCGCTATTTTATCATTTTCTGCATTATTCGCAACGGAAGAATTATGTACTTCGTCTTGAATATTGAGTACATTTGTGCTATGAGTTTCTTCGCGGACTACTGTCCTTTTTACGGTTGAGTCTGCTCTCCATGGTATCCATTGATATAACTCAACTTTTGCTGCTATACCAGAATCAGTAATTAGAGTGGCTTCAACGGTATTGATTGAATTTTCACTACCTGAACTTCCAATTGCCGTTATCTGTAGTCGTAATAAATCGCCAGGTGTACCAAATAGAATGTTTGATTCAGAATCTTTTTTGGTCATAACTGCAGAGAAAATACAAATATCAGTGTATTTGCTGATGAGTGGAACAATTTTTTCAATTTGATTGATTATAGCGCCCTCATCAAGCGAGGCAACTTCAATAGTATCAATTGAATTATTCTCATTATTTATCAATTTTAAAACACAGCCACGCAGCCAATAAGTATCACCTGGTTTCTTTATGCATACAAATTCATGAATCTTTGGTACATAGTTCACATAATTCGATGAAATTTCATCACAATCTGCTGTCAACGGATCTAATAAGCGTTCAAACATCTCTCTAACACTATCAAAGTTCAGAACAACAACAGCCGTTGTTTCATCAATTCGATCGCTGATTTCAGCGTCAATTATCATGCCCAGAGTCAGAGAATTTATAATACTAAGGGGCAATTTAATTTCATCTTCATTATTACTGGTAGTGACAATGACGTGATTATCAATGGAATATTCTTCTTCTGACATATCCACATTGATGACTTCATCGCCATTTGTCACATCAATCTCTACATCAATCATTTTAACCGCTATTACACAGTCCGGCACGAGAATTTTCGATCTACTGACAATTTTATTTGGTAATTTTATTAATCTTGAAAATCGTGGGATCTCTGCCAATCTACCAATATCTTTGATGTTCATTTCCTCGGGTACTTCTGCAATTGTACCATAATCTATGTAATCGATAACCAAGGGACTTAATGAAACTACACGTCCACGATGCCATACGTTATCATAAATAACGCCGTAAATTTTTCCAATAACAGGTACCGTAATTGTCCTGAAATTCTCTATTTTTTCATTGATTTCTTCCATTAAATGGGTGATTTCATCAAAATCGTCTACTTTTTGGACAAAAAACAATTTTCCAGGCTCTTTTATAACAGTTATTTGTACATTCATAAATTTTTGGATTGATAAAAAACTCTTTGTTGATAAATCGTCACTGATTCTATCAACACGTTTAAATTTAAACGCATCATCATGAATACCCTTTACTCGACTATCTTCCTGAATTGATGAATAAGGATTTGTTGCGGATTTTTCATTATTGGCATATGAAGCTCTGAATTCTGTTTGTTGGTCGAACATAAGTATATTTTCAATATTTTCATTTGAATCGATTTTCACTACTTTAGGACGCCGGAGAATTTGTTGCTGTTTCTCTTTGAAAATTTCTTGCTCAGACAGAGTGACTGAATTGATTGAAGGAACGCTAATCTCTTTTTTGGATTCTTGTGGCAATAAACTTAAATTGCCTGATGTATTTGCCTTTTTTTCGTGAACAAATTCCTGAGGATAATGGGCATTCACAAGAGGAGGAATTTTTTTACATGACATTTGATGCTTCGACCAATCAGCAATTTGGCAATCTCGACTACAATAAAATCCATCACAGAACGAGCAACACAGTGTAGCATGCTTTAAGCAGTGCATACATTTCCCGATGTATTCTTTACATTGATCGAAGCCATATTCATAACGCCTTGCCTGTCGTTTCTCATAAACTTTCTCAATATCATTAACTATTTTTGGATGTGGCTCTGGAATGTGATAAAAAGTATGTCCTCTGCCCATGGTCACGTGTCTACGACCAGCTGCATCAACAGTCATACATCCTCTAGACCACAATGCATTGGTTTCTGCATACTCTATCTGATTATATGGACTATACATGAGCTGTGACGAAGCTTCTGATAACTTCGAATCATTGTTACATTGATATGGAGATATCTTGGTACGCAGTAAATCAATGCGTGAAATATTAGCAGTAGTGCCAACTAATTCAATGTCTTTGTGCGGCAAATCTGTTCTTTGCATTGATATTTGAGGCAATATTTCAGATTTTGATGCAGTTATATTATTTGATGGGTAAAAATTCACAGGATGGCGATCTCCTTTGTCTTTTGGTGCTTCAACATTTTTCTTTCTGAACTGTATCCTTAAATGCAGTGGCGGCTTCCCGTCTAACGAGCTGATCGCATTTTCTGCCTCAGCATATGTTTCATACGATATAAAAGCAAATTGTCCTTCATTACGAACCATTATAGCCTTGATCCTTCCATATTCTTTGAAAATTTTTTCAATACCATCCTGTTAAATACGCCGAAGAAATAGACAAATATGAGAATAAATTTATTTTCATAGAAGAATGAATAAGTAAATCAAAAAAGCTATATACATCTATGTTTTCCCATACCTCATTCAATTCAATGGGCAAATTGGTCACGAATAATGAATAATCCTCCTCATTTCTAGTTTCAATGGAGGAGAAAATATGAAAAATTGCGGTTATTAACATTTATTATAGTAATATTCACTGCATGTTTCAACTATTATAAAAGGTGTGAAATTCAATAAAATTTACCTTCCATTTGCATCGTGGATATTAAGCATTTTTTTGACTTCCCTAAACTGTACTGAAAATTTGGAACTGCTGCAAAAAAAAAACATAAAATCTACAATCTGAAAATTATGAAAAAAAACTTGATCGGTTCATCACGTGCCTTTATGGCTAAGAAGGAATTGGATCAAACAATGTCATTATTAAAGATTCAACATTGAGTTAAAGAAATCACAAGGGCTAACAATAAAATTTTGCTATCACTGAGCTCTTATTATTTCGCGTTCTAAATATCTCATTCAATATTTAATGTAAATAAAATAATAATTTCTTTCATATATTCACATATAAGAACACTTACGTACAGCTTTCTTATGAACAACACGTCTAAAAGTTTCAATGCTCAATACTTGTAATAAACTGACTAATATAACGGATGCTGCTGAACTCGACCGGCTAAAATGGCGATGTGTGATTATAAGATGTTATATCTCAGGCCAAAAATTACAACTCTTCTTGAGATTAGTAATGTACTGTTTAATTAGCAATAAAATTATTTTTTTTAAATATCTGGTAAAAAATTAATACTGTAGATGCTGAAAAATAATTCATAAATTATTCCAAAAATGGTGACTCGTTAATAATAAATTTCTGGTGGATAAAAAGACAATTTTTGAATATGTACGTCCGTTTATTCGCGATCGCAAAGTAGTCAGCAACGCTGTGGTAGAAGAGACGGCGAATTATTGAATTACTAAGAGGTAAATTTATAAGTAAGTGCAAGGAAGAGGATAATATGTATTGTAGAACTGGCCAAAGAGTGCCCTTCCGAAGCCGACCCGGAGATAAATATAAGATAAATATTGAGAAAACCGAAGTTGTAGGAAATTCAATTTCCACCAAATTGAGTTTTTAAAAAGACGAATTGTACAACACATGAACATGGGATTATTGAAAACTTTGTCAAGCGCACTTTTTACTATTTTTAGCAATTTTTCACTACTACTCTCGTTATAATTGAATAAATATTCGTGACGTAAGTAGTGAACTTCGATCCGAACTGTGCAGCCGTCATTGCTGTACGAGATAGAGCGTCGTACCGCTAATATCATCTATTCATTCCCAATCCTATTTTGTTTAGTCATGGAAAGATTTTTCAATCAACAAAAACTTATCATTCTAATTATGTAGTAATCTTAATCAAATCCGGTGACAAGCTTCTAAAATTACCGCAAGTAGAGCACTCTGTCGTATAAAAATTATCTGCAAACATTCGAGATACTCCATTCGGCCCTTAAGTTGGCTTCTGCATGAATTTCACATTTTTCAAGTTTTCTAAATGATACGCAATCGATTGAGTGTTGAATGCCTGGACAATTCGATTAGCCCGAACGACTGTTGTGTCAGAGTTGGGATTAAATTGATGATAATCTCCGATAGAATTGAGATTAAACGAAATGAAAATTTTTCATACGAATTTATGAAATATTAATATTAATTTATGAATTCATATAACTAATGAAAATTCTTATAAAAAAATTTCTTATGAGAATAATTCTTGTAAGAACGTTGCTATGGTAATTTTGATAATTTCGATAATTTTGATAATTATAAAGCTCTCTTTTATAAGCGAAGGAGGAAAAAAAAGAAAATTAATAGCCACATTATTTCCTGTAGATATTCTTATGTATGTATTCTATATATTCGAAATTCATAAACTATCCCATAATATCATTTCAGGGATATAAACGAAAAGTATCATGTTGTTCTTTCCACCCCCTTGTCTGTGAAATTCGATTCTGTGCCTTGCTTCGTAGGAGAAAAGAGCACATTACCTGTACGGGTGAGCTAATTTAGATGCTTAGTGACAATAAGTATAGTCAAAATAAGTGACAAAATCAAAATTGTCTTGGCACATCAGTGAAAAAAAACAGCGTGTGCCATTCCAGAGAGAAGTGAAACACCTTGGTCCGCGGTCGACAATGTCCTACTTTTCTTCCTCGGTAAATAACATACTGTTCCCCTCACATCGTGTGGAGCCGCACAACTTTCGTAATCTAGCGTTTATAAACAATGTATCTTTTGGTTGTTGTGTAAAAATTAGTAGATGTCGTTGCGAGGACTGGAAAAATTAGTTTAGCCCAAGGCGAATCTTACAATTGCAAGGGCTGGAACAATTTTCCAGTGTTTGTGAAGAACGACATTTTTTTTACAAGTGCTGCGAAATTGTTTTTGCCTTTAGCTCATTCTACAATCCTCGCAAGTACTTGGATCAATTTTCCAGGCTTCGTGACGAACTGTACTATTCTCGAGCTCGTGAACATATATACAAGAAATAAGATATTTATTTATTTTCATGAACTGAAGACTCCCACAATGGTTTCCAGCAAAATTTACGACTCTGCTTAATGAAGTCCATGCTCTCCTGTGCTGCTTCCTTTGCCAATCGGATCATAGGTGTCGTCATATGTTCGTCCAATCTAGCAGTAGATAAAACTGTATCATGTGCAATGGCTGAATTGACGCAACTTTTCGCAAATAACTTGTTAAGTACATAATTATCATCATCAATATTGCTACTGGGGTTCGTTTTCCAAGATTTCTCGAGTCTCCTTCCGACGAGGTGAGAAACTCTCTCTCCTTCAAACATGGCTGAAACTTCACTAGCTTCCTTATCAGTCCCATTTACTTTTAACTTTTTCTTTACAACTGAATTCCCAAACAATCTATCAGACTCTGTCGAATTACCATCGATAGGTTCATTCAAGTGAAATAACTCAGAGAGATCTGAGGTTCGGAACAGCTTGCGTTGTCTAGGGTCGTCTAAAACTTTATTGGACAGGAGCAACTTGAAAACCTGTCGGTGGTAAATTTTTTCTTCAATCGTTCCAGCACTGATCAATCGGTAAATGGTAACATTTTTGTTCTGTCCAATTCTCCAAGCGCGTTCCCTCGCTTGAACATCTGTAGCAGGATTCCAATCAGGATCATAGATAATAACTCTATTAGCACCTGTTAAATTCACTCCTAAACCTCCAACTCTAGTTGTTGACAAAAAGATAAAATAAGACTCATCTGAATTAAACAGCTTTATACTTTTCTGTCTCTCAGACATTGGTGTCGTACCATCTAATCTCAGGTATTTATAACCTTCACGTTGAATTAAGGCCTCCAGGATATGCAGCATCTGTCTACCTTGAGTGAACAGTAACGCTCTGTGCCCTTGTTTTTTCCACATTTTAAATAATGATCTTACAACTATCATTTTTCCGGATTTTTTCCAATCTCCAAATCTTTCAATGGCAAAATTTTCAACGAGATCATCTTCCTCCCCATTTTCTGATTCTTCACTGAGTATGTCAACATTACTATGAGTGAAGAGATCTGGATGGTTACAGATTTTTCTGAGAGCAGTCAACGCGACAAGTATCGTGGCTCGCTGACGTTCATGACTTGAGACCCGTTCACTGATAATTTTTTTTACGTTTTCTGATATTAGATATTTTTTATATAAATCTATCTGTTTTCGCGTTAAACTACAGAAAAGTACTTGTTCAGTTTTCTCGGGAAGATTTAAATGAATTTGAACGTCAGTCTTAGTTCTTCTTAACATGTATGGGGTTATTGCATTTTTCAGCATTGTTGCAACTTGGAGAGCAGTTGCCTCTTGCAGGGATGAAGCATTCGAGTAACCACCTTTCGTGATTGGTGTAGCGCAATGTTCCATGAAAGCATCAAGTGTTCCAAGTTTTCCCGGAAGTATAAAATCAAATAGGGACCATAATTCTTTCAGAGAATTCTGCATAGGACTACCAGTGAGAAGTAGTCTGTGGGGAGTAGTAATTTTTTTCACGAGTTTTGTAATCTTTGCCGAGGGATTTCTAATTTTATGGCCTTCGTCCAAGATTATGTAGTGCCACTGGTATGGGATAAGCAGGTCAGAATTTTTGATGACACTAGTATATGATGTCAGTAAAATACCACCTGTCTTCAAAGAATTTAATAGCGCTGAAGATGACCCCTTGTAACTTCCCGACTGATGCATTATTGCAACTCGAATTGACGGATACCACTTGTGGAACTGATTAACCCACTGCTCCAACAACGTTGCTGGACATACAATGAGAGTTGGACCTAATCCTCTGAACCTCCCACCGTCTGAAAGTAACTCACTGGTGTCTAAGCCAGCCAAAAAAGCAATAGTTTGTACTGTTTTACCAAGACCCATTTCATCACCAAGCAAGCCACCTAAATTTCTGTTGTGAAGCTCCCACAGCCAATGAAGTGAAACTCGTTGATATGGATAAAGGCTTTTCCAGAGATACCTTGGAACTTTGAACAGACTGGAAACAGTCCTGAGGGAAATTGCAGAAGAATCAGCCCAAGTTTTTGGCACTTTTGTTAACCGACATTGATATTGCGATTCGTCACCATCATCTAAGCTTTTCTGTTGTTTTCTCTTCCTTTTGGATTCTCTGGGTAAATACTCCGAAGAGGTAGATTCATCTTCAGAAGGAGTATATTCACTGCCACTACTAGAGTCAACAATATGTTTCGATTTTCCTGGAGATCGCTGGCGTTTGTGGGTTGAATAAACTCTTGGAGAATTTAATTCCGACCGACGAGTACCTCTAGATATCCGAGAAACCTTATCATTTATTGTTTTTCCTTGTTCTGCATGGGAGGATTTTTTAAGCTTTATGAAGTTTTGTTTTCGTTTGGCTGCTAGTTCAGCTTGTCTTTTGAGGTATTTATCGAGATCCAGGAGACCTGTTGTCGCATTCAACGGCCTGCAAAATTTTAGGCTAATTAATGCTCGTTAATTTTTGAAAACCTACAATAGTTGAAATGATCATCTCTAAAAATCACCAATGCTGAGCGTGGATGATATTTGCTATAGGTGATTAATTTCTTTTTTTCTCTTTCATAATGATATAACGTTATACAATAGACTTCATTGCAATATTGCGTTACAATCTTTCATCTTACCCATTGTTATTAGTTTTTGGAGAAGGATATTTTTGGCTGCTTAGTTGAAAGAGGGGATCTCCATTGAATTCTCCACTTCTCTGGAAATTAAGACTTTCATTTTCAGTGACACTTAGCTCTGTCTTTGACGATTCATTAATTTTTTCCGATAATTCCTTATAGATACTCTTTTCAGTGCAAATACTAATGATCTGAAAGAAGAAAGAATTTTTCACATAATTTTTCATCGTAAAAAATCATTGGATAGAGGAGCGACGCCAACTTTCTTTATGGAAAATCAATGCTATCCACTCATCCTCGTAGCTTATCTTATCAAACGTTCATGATACTGACGTTTTCATTCCTAACAGTTCATCGCCTCTCCACTAATTTTTTACTAACTTTTGAGTAGAAAAGTAGTTTATCATTCAATGTCATAAGCAGTACCTTAGGGATATTAAGAAGTACATCTTCTGGCATTCTTAAAACATTTGCTTGAATTATCCTGATTATTTAGTATTATTTATCCAAATATTTCTCAAAAATTTTTCATCATGAATTCGCCTGTACTAATTTTTATTTTATTAAATGGCTGTTATTATCCCTTTTCTCAAGGTTACCAGTTTCCCAGCACATTTATTTCAGGTTATAAATTTGAATTCAACTGTTGTGTGATATTGCCCTACTCGTCACTTGGGGAAAAGAGGCGGCCATATTCGACTGTGGAGGGGGAAGATAACTTTAACTTAAACCGCAGAGTTAAGTTGGCTAACTTCGGTTTAACCTTCCCCAAACTCAGCCTGAACAAGGCATTCTTTATAATTATTTATAAACAGTACACTATTCGTTATAAATAATAGTTTACCATTGACTACCATCGAGTTTTATACTTATTGAATCTTTCATTAACTCTCAATTTTTTTTAACACCGTCAACTTGAATTAAAAAACATCCCCTAATTTATTTATTTTTTTATTAATTACCAGTTTATACTATATAATTATAAATACCATACCATTGGCCACCATCGAAATACCAAGCGAATTGATGAAAGATTAATTAATTGTGCCCCAACCCCCCGACATCTATTCCGTGCCCTGATAAATAAAGTATGGGTACTCAGTGCAGGCTGAATGGCTACGATTATTATTTATTATGCAGTGTATACAGTAGCATTATATCAGATACAAAATTTGATGGGAAGTAATTCATTCTTTCAAAGATTACTATATTGATTTATGAAATTCATGAAAAAATGGATTTCGAAAGCCCAGATGTGGAGAAAGAATTCCCAGGATTGTATGCTTCGGAATCCGCTCGGAGAAGCAATGAAAGCGACTGTATGTGTATTTAGGAATCTATAAGATATGTGGACTGCTAATTTGTCAAATTCTATTTTTTTTATTATTGACTAAAAATTCATCTATATTGTTATTTTAGTCAGCGATGAGACTGCACATGATAAACATTCGAAAAAAGAACTACTTGGTGGAAAAAAGAGAGAGAAAAAGGACAGAAAAGATCGTGGATACGCGACTTTAGAAGGAGAAAGCTCTGCAGATGAGGATCAAGACACAAAGTATGTCATCACCAATTGGAATATAAACTTGAATTTTGTATCATTTATTATATCGTTACCTTAGAGTCAAACCAGCGTAAAAGCTATGTTTATACACAGCACTTGCGTGACTTTGACTCTAAAGCGACGATATACAACAAAATTTGTTTCAGAAGTCCATCAAAATCAAAAAAGACTAAGGCATTTAAATTTCCATCAAAGAAACGTGAAAAATCCAGAGAAAAGGAGATGAAGGAGAAAGACAAAGATGAAAAAGATAGAGAGAGAAAAAAGAAGGATAAAGACGAAAAAGAAAAAGATAAAGATAAATCGAAACACAAACTGAAAGATCGTAAAAAATGGAAGCATGGTGACGATCCCATCGAAATAGGAGGTATATTATTCTATTTCTTCTTTACTATCTTAACGCAGTTTAAAAACAGTTGAATTATATTACAGAAGCACAGCCAATTTTTGGCGTCAGCTTAAATTTAGCTGTAGAGAGAAGTAGATGCCATGATGGTGTCGAACTACCTTTAGTGGTTCGAAATTGTATTGATTATTTGGAGGAATTTGGAATGATGACAGAAGGTTTATATAAACTACCCGGTATGAAGTCAAAAGTTCAAAATTTCAGAAGAATGTATAACCAACGTGATACTGTCAGTGTGTCAGAGTTTGAGCCAGCTGTCGCAGCAAGTTTATTAATAATGTTTTTCAAGTAAGATTCATGTTCTCTGATAGGTTCCTCCAACAGTAGAATTATTTATTAATTCAATTGTACGTTCTTATATGATTTTTTCTATGTATTTCCGCAGAGAACTACCCGAGCCAGTATTACACAACAGCGGAATGATATCAAGATTCGAACAAGCTGCCTCTACCAAAGATGTTGCACAAAGAGAATTACTACTTTCGCAGTTAGTAAGGCAATTGCCGGAATGTAATAGAATCCTTCTGGCATGGGTAACGTTACATTTGGATCACATTACTATCAGGGTAAATCGTTAAATTTCTTCACAACATTAAATTTATTGCATAATTCAATTAATTCTATTTATATATTATTGTTATGGTAATGATGATGATCACGTATGAAAATTTTCTATGGACTGTCCATAGACTTGTCCATGGATATTTAAGAACTTTTTCCATGGACATGACCATGGATTTGTGATCTACGGACATAGATTTCGGTTTGTGCATGGACGCGAGTTAATTCATTTGTCCATAGTCGAAGTCTATGGAAAAGAAGCAGGAAGTTTTTTTTATAAAAAAGTCCATGGCTATGTCCATAGACCACAAGTCCATGGAAAAAGTTCTTAAATATCCATAGACTGACCATGGGAAATTTATGGATATGTCTATTGCGGATCCATGGACCTGACCATGGACCGTCCATAGAAAAATTTTCATACGTGATGATTATTATCATTCTTGTTATTATTGAAATTTAAAAAACAGGAGAAGACGACCAAAATGAATGCCCAAACAATAGCTATGACTTTGAGCCCGGTTCTTCAAATGAGCCACAGACTTCTTCTTGCTCTTCTCTGTCACTGTAAAGCACTGTTTCCGGATATCCAATTGACAAAATATATTCCACCATTGCCATCAGGTAGTACGAATCTACCTGATGATCCGGATTCAATCGCTAAAGAATTAGCTAAGCAAGAATTGCTGCTAGCACAAATACATATGCAGATGAATGCTGGATTTGTTACAAAATCACGCGAAGAACAGCTGTGGGAAGTTCAGAGAATCATCACACAATTGAAACGCAAATATAAAAGTGTTCAAAAATTAGAAGGACATATACAAAAAAGTTTGGAGGAAGAAATTAAATCAAACGAAGAAAATCATGGAATTTCACAAAAGCTCAGTGATGAAGCTTGCAACTATTTAGAAGTCATTCCAGGAAAAATAAATGTTTTACAGACTATCGACCAAAAATCACAAAAAGAATTCAATGAGCGATGTGATCCACCAATTCGTTGTGAAGAATCTCGCGTGGTTGATAATGAGCAGCCACAAAACAAAGAGAAGATCAAATCTTTTGAAAATTCATTGATCATTGAGGAAACCAGCGACGTCCCAATTAACAATTCCGATGAAACTTCAGGTTTTTTTTCAAAAATTACATATAAATATGGGGGACACTGGGGCAAAGTGGGATACCTCAAAATTTGTCTTTTTTTTTTGTTGTGAGGAAAAGTTATTAATATGAAAAGTAATCATTGTTATCCAACAAAGATTATTCAACTCATCACTTACAACTATGTGCAATCATTTATCATCTTTGAACGAGATAACTGAATAAATAAGTAAGTGAAATAGCAATTATTAATAATAACAATTTAGTTTTTGATGAACTTTCAATCTTTGTTGGGTACTGCATTTCGCCCCAAACGGAGATAGGAACGGACTATTTGCGGAAAATGTTCTTAACACTCATTGGGACAGTCAATTCTTCAAACAAAATATGTGCTCTTTATAAAATTCCCATTTTTGTCTGGTAACCCGCTTTGTCCCAATGGACCCAAGTTCATCGCCGTTGCTTGATCGATCGAAAAAATGGAAAAGGTAAAAACGAACATATGCTTAGATTCCGGGCGTTGAAAATCCTTATCTCAGGTAGCTTAATAACGATGAAGCGTAGCGGCCATGAATTTTCGAGGGATTGTGTTTCCCTTTTATGAATTCATTTTCTTGAATAAAATTATAATAAAATGAACGATGATCATTATCATTTAATAAGTACAATTCGATATTTTAGATTGTGAAGGAGAAACATCAATAGAGAAAATCCGTGAATTTTTCATTTACGAGGAATTAATCAATACTGAAGCATTATTGAAAACTCGCATTGCACAGGAAAAAAATGAGATAAAGAAATTGTTGGAAATATGGGGAGATAAGCGAGCAGATAAACCAAAGGCAAAAGAGAGACCTCACTCGCCGAATGGAGCGGAGATTACAGCTATGATTCAATTAGCCAAAGAGAATCAACTTTTGGAGGTTATTATTTACTTGTGTTTTTTGCTAGATTTCAACCAGTGTTCATAAATCATTATTGAATTATTTTTTTGTCTTTCACTTTTAAGAAGAAAATGACCACACTTATTCGGAGTATCATTGAAGAAAAAGATGCTTGTGTTCAGCTTAAAGTTGAATTAGCCATGCATCAACTGATGGAAAATAATGATTCCCAAGCTTTCGGAAAAAATATATAAGGACTTATTAAATCAGATTATTTGCATTTTCTTCAGACAATTTATTATCCCTTCATGTGAGGAAAGTACGGCTTCTATCGTATCAAAATTTCACATATGTACATCCACAAATAGATATTCTCATTGAGCTTCTGCTCCAAAGGACATAATTGCAATTAAGTTGATCCCAATTGAGTGAAAATTAACGTCGATTTGAATCTCCTTTCAGTCACTATCCCGCTGATTTCTGTTACAGTTGCAATAACTATCGAGTAACGATGATTAGAATTGAATTAACTTCATAATTAGCTAAATTTTGACTTAATTTCCAGTAGTCTATTCGAAATTATCTCCTTTGAAACAAGCTCTCAAATTTTAGTTGAGTTTGTAATCAGTGCTATGCACAGCAGTGACAAGTAAAGATTCTCCCCAAATGATAGTGAGAAAGAGAGAAAACTATAATTGAAATCACGTAATCATGTTAGCAGTGTTGGAGATTTTCTTATGGGTGGAAAAAATAAATGAAATTTTTCATACGTATAACACCGAAACTCAATATTTTATTATGACTCAATATTTTATTACTTGTTATCTTATTTAAGATCAACCGTATACTAGTTTTATTCCCATTTCTTGGATTCCAATTTTGGCGCCACATGATTCGTTGATAATATGGCGGTGGCGGAAATATGCGTCTGCGTCATGGAAAATAGAGGGAAGTTGAGACGGAGTAGGAGTGGGGGTAGAAAATGTGGGAAAAGCGTTGAGGACGTTCATATAATTCAAAACTCGATGTTTGGTAGCGCTGAAGATGGTATAGTCGGTAATACATTTTCGAAAGATTTTTTTTTGTAGAGATTTCACATCGAAATGCTGTCCTCTGCAATGACCAAGTTTGTTCCTCATAGTTCCTCTATCTGATTTACAGGGTGGGTAGGGTCAAGGTTACTAGATAACACAGGTTTACATTGTTCTCTATTACCGACAGTAGTTCGGTCGGTGATAGAGGGATTGGTGCAAATTTTTACGTTGATTTCAGAAATTTTTAGAATAATTTTATGT
>JABSMS010005254.1:0-15589 GCA_018902275.1 Aleiodes sp. PSUC_FEM 10030003
ATAATAGAAATTTGATAAGAGAGTAGATTAGGTCGGGTGTATAATTATTACTCGAACTATATATGATTGATGATTGAGACAGTGTCTGGATCGATAGGAACAGACAAAATTTCACAATTCGTCTCCATGGTAGTATTTCAGATGGAGTCGAATTGAGTACAGAAGTGGAATTGAAATAATACAAATTCCATCTACCTCGAAATTCACTTAATATGAAACTGCATGAGGGACAGACGTAGAAGTGAGAGGAGGAAAGAGTAGGGATGAGTTTGGATGGAGAAATGGCAAGTAATGGGGAGGGGTTGAGGGATTTGAGGAGGACGAATTGATAGTATGAATTTAGCCAACCGAGACTGTCTGACCTACTTCGAGGCTTCACCACTAACTCCTTTATACTTTACGTTGTTCGAACACTTTATCTAAAATTTTCTATATTATTCTCAGTCTTTGTCTCTCTCTGTCTTTCGTCTGTGATAGATGGATGTAACCTTTTTGGGTCGAGCGTCGGATTTAAAAGTGAGAGAGAGAGAAACGTAGAAAAACCACTCACTCATCTCAGCCGATGCTAAGTTAGTTATCAAACATTAAGATGATCAAGAGTGGAAGGTAAATTTGAATGTCTGAGTTGATTATGATGGTACATTAATGTAATGATAATATACAATTGAATTTTTCGATATTCTTTCATTATTTCATTCTTTTGAACTGTGTATTATATTTTTTCTTCGGACACAGAGGTCATTGAGTTTTATCATAATTATTATTTGTGTATTAAGGGAGATTAAATAATTCTTACAAATAGATATTTTGGGGCTGCATTTTTTCCAGATGAAGAAGGTTCTCACAAAGAATTTGATATCATTCCATGGAAAATTATTTGAAATTTAAATTGAGCCACCTCGTTCCATTCTTCCGTTTGCTGCATTCGATAATAATTATTCTTTAAAAGTTTCAAAATGTCGATTTTTTCGGCGCATTTCCGTTTTGGGTCTAATGTTTTATTCCTAATGATTTAAGTGGAAATTTCCGAATTACCCAGAATAATACCGCTTTCTCGGTATTATTCAAACAATCGTCGAATTTTTACAATATTCAGTCTCACGTGTCAGACGATCTCTATTAGTTTTTCTGGATCAACTTGTCTGAATTTGATGATTCTCGTGCCTGAAGTATGTAGATGGATCACGCTTTTCCAAGGAAATTCAAGTTTAACAGGTTTTCAAAAATAATGGATTGGGGAGATTCATCTGGCAATGTAGAATTTGCCCTTAATTTTGATAGAATTAATAGATGTCCTTAATTTAGAATGTAGCAGAGCGAAAAATGTAGAGCTGCTATCTGATATCGAGGCCCTAAATTTTAAATCTAGCGTCTGGAATAGATTCTCATCTCAGTGCACTGAATTGCGTATAAAACTGAATTCACTATTACAAAAATACATAGTTTCCTATAGTTTGTGTCAATGTATGTTTTTTGAAGGATTTGCATATATGTGTGAAAATTTCAGCGTTTGACCTTATGGGATTATCCACACCTTAAAAGGAAAAGGCAAAACTGCTGTTCTTAGTGCTAAGTTTCGGGATATTGGCAGCAATATTGGACCAGTAATGGAGAAATATTGGAGCTATATTAGACATTGGCCCAATAATGTCATGCAATATTCAGGAAATATTTCTCTGGTAATTTAAAATTAAAAATCCGTAATCTCTAAATTTTTATCCGATTCAAATAAGAAAATACTGGAAATTTCTCAATTAATTAACTCTATCTATTAATAACAATATCCTATCTCCAATTAAAAAAGAGAACCAATAAGATTTCGAAAAGGAATTAATCTCTAAAACCGTCCTTTGACATATTGAATTATTAAATCCGTTTGAAATAAAAAGAAATGAACAAACAAAGCAACCGAATTAAATGTGACATTGGCAACATTTTTTGCTGATCATATCAAACAGTAATGGGGGACATTACGTATGGACTAACCCAATAGAATCGCCATAGCAAACACCGCGGATATATACATGTGTAAACGTTAACTGTTTCGTAGCTGTGTTTGAAACAAGCTAGATAGGCCTGGGATACCGAACAGTAACTAGTAGCAATTCAGTTGCCCCCGTAGGTTTGTCCACACGACTGGCGATTCTGTGATACTCAGTTAGAGAGGGGTATGGGAATCAAGTCAACCATCATCGCTTACGGCATTTTGTACTAACTGCGTTATTACGCCTCGCTAATTTTCGACTCAAAGGATTCGATTTTCCCCAGGATAATATTTGCGAACAAAATATTTGATTATATTTTTTATTATCATTGATTTAATTTTAAAAAATCGAATTGAGAAAAATTACAAACAAAAGTGTTTGAATAAAAAATTGAGATTGGAGTTAAAATAAAGAATGAATGTTATTTTTTGTTTTTTAGTCGGACCTCAAATTTTTATTTTAACATTTTTGCTTTCGATTTTTTCATTTCAAATTATTTTCATACATTTTGATGTTTGATGGATTTATTCAAAAACTGATCAATGTATACGTCATTATGAATTGATTTTAGCCATCAAAATTTTTTTTTACTTTAAAATCATTTTGACCCGCCTAAGATTCGCCAATAAAGGAAAAAAACGTTAATATTCGGTCACCAATATTAGCACCACATATTCTCCCAATATTGGGCCAGTGTCATGCACCAGCAGTGTTTTCGAGTTATCTACACGGAAGCAAAAAAAAGCAGGAAATTTAACGGGACAGTAGGGTCTAATTTTTTATCCACAAAATTTTATTCTCTGTAGAATTTCCAATTTTTGAAAATTTCGAAATATTTCATATAAATTGATTCAATTAAATTTGAAAATAATCAAGTTGCTGAAGCATGTCAGTGATTTTCACACGACAATTGTCAAAGGAATTACTGAATTGTCAGATAGTAGAAAAGCATTTTCACGTTAGGCACGTTAAACTCATCGAATATAGAATTCGCGTCTCGTATTTCTCTTGGAAATTTCTCTACCTAAACCAAACAGAAGTTAAGTAGAAAGAAGAGGAAAGAGGAAGTCGAGAAAGCATGATGGCGGGAGGTTTGGGCAGGATAGATCTGTCGTCTCACCTAATCGACGTGACAGACTCCCATCTCATCCTACAGTATTTACCCAACTCCACTTACAGTATCACCAGTTACAATGAGTGACGTTACGTTAAAGATTCAATGGTAGGGTGGTCAAAAGGAGGAGGGTCGGTGGGGACATCTCTTACTGTTGGCTTTAAGAGTTCCACCGGAATCACAGTTCATGTGTCACGTTGAGCTCAACATTTTTCCGTTGATTTTTCACTAAATCACGGAGAATTAACTTTTCTTCACTTCAATTCTTTTTATAAAATAGAGATGAAAAGATAATAAAGTTTTTTTTCCATCAAAATTTAACTTTTTCCGGACGACATTGAAGAATCTCAATGACTTCAGAATTATATTAATAAATATATTGAAAAAAATGATGAAAAAGGGAAGTTCTCCGTAATTTTTCAACTCACATTGGAACATCAAGTGCACGACATTGACGTCACATCAGGGGATGACACAGTCCGAGGGAAAAGAGGAATGGGGGTTAGACAGCGTCCGGTTGCGGCCAGGTGGTTGGCACCCCCTTCAGTCTCCCCATTCAACGTGTGCAATACATTTTTTCCACTTGACGTGTTCCCGTGTACGCCCTCTCACCTTAAGCCCCTCATGTACGAAGGAAAAAGAGGAAAAAAAACCCTCGACATTCCACACACCCTCTCGCCCCTACCGCAGTCTAAAAGTCTGATTATACTCATTAGCTTGATTGGAAATATGCATTATTATATCTTTCCACCAGTTTTTCTTTTTTACTCCTGTGGCAACGTCATACCTCGTCAATGATACACAATGGGCAAAATAAAAAGGAACAAAGAGAAAAAAGAAACCCTTCTGTTCTATTTCTTTTCCGTGTAAGTTACCAATGTTTGAAAATCGACATATGGCAGTTTAAATAATACACACACTTTATAATTCATTGATTTTTTAAAGTCTTATCTTTTCACAATTACTATTCTTTTCCATTTCAGTTTGTATAAGTTTTTATTAATAAGATTGTAGATAAATTTCTATCATCGGTAATCTCAATTTTCGTTATTATTATCCTTAAACTCGCGTGTCAAATGATTCTTATCAATAATCAGATGGATCAAATACTTTGGAAAATTTGAAAAGACAATGTGAATTTTCAAATGATAAATATCATTGCGGTGATAAGAGGCTGGAAGTAATTCTTTCCCTCTAAATTTAATAAGTCATAAATTTTCAATTCTGCGTAATGGAGCTCAATAATTAATAAAAATAAATTTTATCATTTCATCAGTAATGAAAGTATAGTAGAAAATGGAAGCACTTTCTATACGAAATTGAAAATAAATACGGTGCAGTGCTCATAGGGTGAGGAATCTAGGGTTGAAGGGTACCTGTTCCAGAGTTCCTCCGTGTATTCCTCATCATGAATATCAGTACTTCGAATCTTTTGATGAGAACAGATCAATGAATAAATAGTTTCTCACTCGAGGATAAGTTTTGATTCGCATACCGTGCTTCTGCAGAAAAATTTCACTATTGCGCCTTTTCGATTCTCCACCTCTCCACGGAAATATTTGCGTCCAATCTTTTCAACAAGTTACATGAGCACACTTTGAAATTCCAATGCATTTGACCTCGACTCCTACAAAATTCTCAAATCCCGAAATTTCTCAAGTATTCCCTAAAACTCTAAACTGCCTGCAAACAAGTAGAAACAATTCTTCGACATTCAATTCCCATTGCCCCTTTATTTTCTCCCTGTTTAATTGTTTCGTTAATTTTTTTGTTCCCTATCGAAACCGTTCGGGTACAAGAGACAAAAGGGCACTCTTTTTTTCCGAAGTGAAACAATGCAGCCTGAAGTTCAAGCAGTGGTGAAGCACTACGATGGCAGGATGAACAAGAGAGAAACAGAGAGAGTTTAACCGTGAGTCCAAAGGCCAAAGGGGCACGGGGAGTTGCAAGTAGGTTTAATATTTGATAACGCGGGATGCTGGTCATCCTGCCGAGGCGATAACACGGGCCCCGCGGGAATCTTCCGGCCAACATCCCTCGGAAAACGAGCCGTTTTCTGCCCCCTCTCATTTCTACTTCCCCCTCAGTGAGATATATATACTCCTGTGCTATCCTACGTAACTAGCAAATGCCAACGTCCTGAAACGATCCTCTATTTTTTTTAACATCCACTGACTTGAAATTTTTCACCTTTTTCTGTGAAAAATTTATCTCCAAATTTAATCGGTCTAATAGGGTTAAACGGATAATTAGTTTTTGAAATAAATAATTCTATAATTTTTCTTAATCAATTGATTTTCCTAAAAATATCGAATAATAAAATTCATTAATAAATTCACTGTTATTTCCACTTACAATATTCTAATTTCATTATTATTGAAGGAAAAAATTAATTTACTATCGACTTTTTCATTGTTTTGATGTAACGATATTGAAGACAACTGATGAATAACAAGGGGTCGAAAGATCGTTGTGTTTGTATTTGTGGTGACAGCGTGAATGGCCAGAGGCATAAAAAATAAATACACACGGTTATATATCGTTTTGATCGATCGTCACACACTTTATCCGTGTCCTTGTCCATCTCCACAAAAGAGCGAGCGAAAAAGATGATGAAAGGAGAAGAGCGAAAAAAACAACAACAAAAGAGAAATCTAAAGAGAGGAGAAAAAGGAAACTGAGAACCGAGGGGTAAAAAAGAATCACACACAACCGACTTCTTTATTTATTTTTTTTTCTTCAATGTTGTGTGTAGAAAAGAACGACCGGAAAGAGAGAAGGGACCTCGGGTGAGACGTTAATAATTCAACCAACGAATTCGAGCGCACAAATCTCAGCCTGTCACGCTTCTCAGTTTTTACTTTCCTTTTTTTTCATGTTTCCTCTCTGCTGTCGAAAATTTCTGCAGATTTTTTCTAACAAGAGTCATTATTGACATTTCATCCGAAGCTCACCTTCTATTTTCGAAAAAAAATCCCAGCAAAAAATCAAAGCTGGACAGAAAAAAATAATCGAATCCAAGTAAACAGCAAAAAATTATGAATCATCGATTTTCATTATGAAATGAAAAAAAAATCTCTACTCCGAAATGCACGCAAAGTCCACCTATTCCATTTCTCCGGTAACATCCGAAGAAACACCGAAAAAAAGAAACGAAGAGTAGGGTCGGACAGTGGTTGCGGGTAGCGGTCGAGAACCATATACTCAAGCGTGTTCCCAACACACTGACACAGGTATATCTCCACAAATACCAAGAAATACGGAGAGATAGCAGAAAGCCTCTCTGGACAGTCCTCCTCATTGAGGGGGAATTATCAAGATGGCCGACACTGTAAACACAAGCGCAAGCGTGCCACCGTGACTCCGCCTCTATCTCCTATTCTTCCCCCCACTCTTCGCTTTTCCCTCCTTGCCGCCAATTTTCACCGAAGAGTTTTCCCTCTTTCTCCAGCGAGAAAAAGCGAAATAAAAAAGCGCACACCGACTATCCCAATCCCCACCAGAGCTCCTGACGTCTATACTTCTGTCGTCTCTCTTACACATTGTCCTCCCCACACTACTGCACTTCTTATCCCTCTCACTTCTTCATCATTGACGATAAACTTTTCTCTCTTTAACGTACAGCATTTCGGGCTTTCTCGACCAACCACGTTTCAGGCACGCGCATTTCTCTCTTCAACACAGCGACAGAAAAAGGAGAGGGGAACGAGACGGGGAGGGGTGCAAGGGGAAGAATGGTTTAATGTGGAAACAGGGAGGGATGCAAACCTACATTCTACGGGCATCGAGTATATTCCGTTGTCGTTCGTATTCCACGCGCATACAAGTTTACAACATCCCTCTCTCTCTGTTTCGCTCTTTTCGGCTTCAAAAAACCGTTCCCACCCTGTATTCGAATATCTCCCCCTTCCCCCACTCGCCATTTACAGTAGTGAGTACCAACGTGTGTGGTGGTAACCGGCGATCATCCAGCAGAACATGTCGCGCACTCTCATGTGCCAGTACCAAATAAATTGTCGCAAAACTTATAAACAATATTGTTACTATTTGCGGAATTTTTGAAGGAAAAATTAATAAAAATATCATACGATTAATTGGATTCAAAGGGATTTAACTGTGGTGATTTGTTATTGTTGCATTTTTTTTTTAATTTAACGTTGAAGACAGTGAAACGGTTAATTTCTGATGTTTTTATTGCTGTTTAGTTTTGAGTTGAAAAGTGTCTGATGAACGGGACATTCTTTATTTTCTCTGTTTGCCTGAAACCGCAGTGAAGACTAGTGACAAGTGAATGTAATTATTGTTTATGTGTTAAAAAAATGACGAAGTTGGGATAATTAGTTTGTCAATGAAAAATGAATGTGTAAACATGAGAGATGAGAATAGATACTCGTGTTTACTGCGGCTCGATTCGTGGGCCCAGTAGTGAGGCGAAAAAATTGTAATTATTTGAATAAAACAAGAGTAATAAGTTCCAACATTTTTATACAAACAATAAGTTTGGGGTGTTGAATTAAAATTGTTTGCAGATGCAAGGTCATTGCGTCTGCAATATCGATGCTTCAAATGGATTATTCAGCGTAAAATGAATATATTTTTAATGAATTGAACGACTAGTTTCAAGTGAATTTTATCATTGTGTTACTTTGAATAGAAAATAAATTTAAGTCGAAGGGAAATTAAAAGAAGAAACAAGATGATGTACTCACCAGACAAAATGATGGGGAGTAAGGGACTCCATGGAGCACCAATATCAGCTCCGGGATGTTTTCCATCTGGAAGATATTCGCCACCGTCTTATCGCGCCGCGCCGGATCAAATGCCACCGCCACCGCCACCACGAAGATGCATGCCAAATCCACCGGTGAGTTATTTTATTTTATTTGTTCATTAATTTTTTTCCTCTCGTCCGGATTAATTTTCAATTTTTTTGAGGTTAATCGGGAAATTTAAATGGATAAATTGGCACAATACTATTTCTGTCACCGATAAACTCTTTATTGTGACACGAATCGGCATTTCTTCTGACTTCTCTTTTCTGTTTAATTGTTCTGTCTGAGTAGTAATTTATCTGCTACATTTCGGTCTCTCTTTTGTTTTTCATCTGTGTGATAATTTTGAATTATTGTGAGAGCATCAGAATGCACCTAATGAGGACCTGAACATCGCGAATTCAGAAATAAATGGGGAGACTGACAACTATAATTTATTTTAGTCTGTTTAGTCATTTGAAAAATAAAATTTTCATATTTAAATTCCCTTGAATTCTGGAAACGTTTTATCTTCAGAATTTTTAAAATTACTTCCAAATTCAAAAAATTGTATTTTTTTTTATTTTAAAATTTTCTGTTTTTTACATAATTTTTATTAAAAATTTGTTCTGCGTTCCTCTCAGTACCATTTGAGAAATTCTTCATCAAGCGCCCATTCTGCCCCATCCTCCCCTAGCACGAAATTAACCCCTCGGCCTTTCTATTCTTGTTTAATTCAAATCATAATGAAGATGATACATTTATTCTTTATTTGACGCAAGACGTGACATTCATTGTCCCATTCTATTTAGAGATTTTTACGTGTCTCTATTATGATAAGTTGATAAGAGAATGGAATAAATTTTTCTGGGTTAAAACTTTATTCTTGGCAGACGATGCACGGTCGAATTTTGTGGATAAATATAAGTGTGGATAATTAAAGCTCATTGGGCAAATTGATATTGACTTGGGCGTCGGGTTATGATGGTAATATCTGGGGAAAATCGGGTGGTGAATTTTTCGAGGGATTGTTTCGGCGATTATCGTAATAATAATGATTGACATTTAGATTTTTTACGTTCATGCAAATGCGCATTTAGATGGAATCAAAGAAAACAGTGAATTGAAAAAACTTTTACCATTAAATTAATTCATTCTTTCCCTCCTCCATTTTCTCAAACTTTTTTGAATTTTTTCTTGAAGTTTAACCGTTGAAACATAATTTGATGATTCGCTAATGCTTGAGGATAAAAAATCCTCGGGGCAAATTTTTAATTCTGTTCCTTCCGAAGTATGAAACTATTTGCTGTGAAAATTTCCCGCTATGAATTAATGTAATAATGATTCAACAGCTGTCGAAGCCTTCATGTTGAACAACTGTTGTTAAATAATATTCAGGAGTATTTTTACACGAATAAATGATATGTTATTTTCTGGTTAAAAAAAATTGTTCCTGCACGAAACGGAAAATTTCAGGGGAAATTACTATGTGAACCTCATAATTTTCATGAGAATCAACTCGAGAATATTTGTTCAATAAAAAAACTTTAATTTCAGTCTTTTTTCATGTCGCGAAGAGTAAAAATGACGTTGGAATATCAAAAAAGATGATAGATTTTCTTTAATAAATATTTGTTAATTTTCAGATGAAGACAGTATTTTTTGAACAGTCACTCCCATTTTGAAATCAATTTTTATGAAATATTTCTAATACCGATCGCGGCCGATTGACACAAGCACCACTGCAAAAATAATTTACATGTGCATCTGCGTTAATTAAATACATAAAAAAGTGGAGCACACTTCACCTATCAGCAAAAAAAGTTAAGAATTTCTGAAACCCTTCATAGCTTTCACTAAATATCCTCAATGATCCACCTGTGATGCACAAACCCTTCAGATCACTCATTCGACAAGTTGAACCTGCGGAAGATCTGCAATGGTATTCCTTGCTGCCGCTCTTTGAAATTTCATCCCTTCCCCTTATTCCCTGCCTCTCTTTCTCCTTCAAAACCGTGTGTTTGTGGCATCGCACGAGTGTGTTTAGTTTATTCATGCGGCGTAATAGGATAAAAACCGTCGGTACCCGTTGAGAGTCCCCAGATGAGATTACAGGGAGGTTACTGTGTGCCGTCACCCGATAACAATCACACGTCTCAGTTGATCGATTCACCTTTTATTTTTTTTTATTTTCATTTTCATTTATTCATCTTATTTTCACAGCAATTGAGAGGGAGAGTTGAATTATTGAACAATGTAAACAAGTTAGATCACATAATTTAATATTAGTCATTAAAAATAACATCTCCCTAATTATTTATGATAATTAATTGAATGGAAAATAATGAAATTAATTGATGTTTTATTCATTTATTAATTATTAATTAATTTTGTTTTAATGCAGCAATAGTTGGTGAAAGTTTTCTAGAGTATTATTAATGAAAAATTATCGGCAATTACATGTTTCAAAATTGTTAAGGGCACTTCGAGTAAATTTATCAGTGAAATTTACCGTTGTTTCAGTACTGAGTAAAGGGTTGAGAGTGATAATCGTTATTCATGGAAATTAATGCAGCGGCCGAGTTGATTATTTATGGAATCCCTCCTCCCCCTCCGGTCTCTCTTCCTCCTTTCTCTAATTATTCAAGGCATCATGAAAATTCCAATGAAATTATAACATTTCGATTTCACGGGCTATTTCCGTTTCTACAAACGAGGCTGAAATATCAATAGACGATTTGTGTCAGCCGACACGTGGAAATTACTCTTTTTGTTACAGTGTCAGTTTCAGTGGTTATGTCTACCTTTTTCTGCTTTAATTTTTTCCGAAAAGGTAAAAATTAAAGCAGAAAAAGGTTGGGAGACGAGATGAATCCCTTCAGTAGATGTGTGACGAAAGATGTTAATGGAGAATTTAAAATTTCATATCAATTTGTTTATTGAATTTCAATGCCGTAATTTTCATTCGAGTTAGGACAGAATAATGTTTGGATTTTTTTTAATCCATAGAGCGTATGTTTTTCTAAATTTCATGAGCATTAAATTTTTAACGAAGAATTTGAATTTTGTGTTGGAAAAATTTCAAATTAACCGTCCCTTTGAATTTTATAAATTTTTATTGAATTTTTTTTTACGAAATAATTTAATTCGAATGTGTACGAAAAATCATAACTTGATTAGAGATGATTCTTCAATAATTTGACAGAAATTCATTTGAAAGGAATTCAAATTCATTCTAAAATTCGACTGAAGAGCATATTTCCGAGCACTCTGATGAAATAAAGAAAAAAAATTGTTGGCTTTCAGAAAAAAATTATTCTGAATACAATTTTGAGTGAAAAATCGATATTTCATGGTTCCCTAGAAAATAAGAAAATTATAGTTTCCAATTTTTTTTCGGAACACATGCAGGTAGAACAATTATCTCCGGAAACAATGATATACACGTCCACGTGGATTCAGGAAGTCGTAATTAATGTCACCAAGAATTGACCGAGACTCGAGTAGCAAGGGCTCGACTGTGCGTTTAATAAAAAAAAATAAAGAGAAGGGTGTCATCAGGTGTATGACGAGGCCCATGCACTAGTGAGATTGCATAATCGATACAGGACACACACAACACAGGTGTATTTCATCAACCCCTATGTGCCATAAGTTTTGTCAGGTAGGGTCATATGTTGGAAAAAAATGAATGTCACGTAAGGAGACCGTTATCGTTTGATATAAACGAGCTCAAATTAACTGGTATAATTTAGTAAATTTAGAGTGTAAATTGGAGTTTTTCATTTGTCATTGAAACTATTTTGACAAGGTGAAAAAATGCGACAAAATTTTATCAAAATTCTTTGATAATTATTTTCATTTTCTGAGAGCTGTTTCCGAAAATAGGGAAATTGAGGATTTAATTTTGGAGATTGAATTTTGTTAACGATTACGAAACGAGGCGGTAACAATATCTCCTCATTTTTCTGGCTGTAATGTTTTTATTGATTGCAAAATTGGACGATAGAAAGAGAATTATTAATGAAGTGAATATTAGAGTGCGGCACTATCCTTGTTAACAGAGCAAAGCCGTTAAGGGTTTAGCCAAAAAAAACCACCGCGTGGCGCAGAATTATTTTGTTAAATACTTCAATATTTTTCCATTGAATTCGAAACAATAATTTTCTAACGTTCAAAAATGAGGTGAAAAATGATTGAAAATACTGCTCGATTGATGTGAGAATTGAACAGGCGTAAGTGCCATTTTTTTTAATCTTAAAGATTTTTTTTCGCGAGTAAAATACATCTTTTTCTTATTGAGATAAAAAAATGGAACTTACGCCCTTTCGATTCTTCGGTGAATTAAATGGTTGAAAGAGATACCAGTTTCTTACTAGATTGTCTAATAATTTTATTCCTAAAAAACTCGTAAAAATACCCAAATGTTGATCAATAGTCTTCCTTCCTAATTTTATCTGAGGAAAAAAAATAAAACCACCATCAGTCTTCCCCAAACTGTGTTTTCACTACTTACAGGAATGAGTGAACGGAGAAAAGAGGGGAAAATATAGTGTGTAGTCCACCGATCAACGTAGTAGAAACTACGTATCTTCTAGTAGTGTATCTCAGAGCATAGAAATGCCCACGTTCGACTCCGCACACGGGACACTGGGGACACATAACGCTCCCCACTTACATCCAATCACTCCTGATTTATATTTACTACTACGCTTTGCCCTTATTTATTGTCCTTCACGGAGACGCGAAGAATAGTAGCGTTAATTTGGTCGAATTGAAAATAATGGCTTTGGCATAACACGCAGAAGAAAGTAAATAAAAGAATGAAAAAAAAAAATGTTGTACACTTGGGAATTTTTTTTATTTACATTTTTAAATTGATTAGAATATCAGTTGAGGTGAAATGGGATTTTGCTGCATGTGAGATTCGGTATTTTTTTAATGAAAAAGAAAATTGATATTTTGAGAAAACAAAATTCATCAATTTTATTCCAAAATTAATTTTTCGGAATCGACTTTTCTTTTTTTTTAATTTAATTTTCTTGTTTCTCCAATCATTTTTTTTCTTTAGAACATCTCAGTTTTAATAACAAAGGTTAATTTTCCCTTAATGGATAAAATTACATCGTATTAAAGCATTGACTATTATTGAATCAATTCTCACTCAAGTATTCATGCTAAAGACGAAAAAAAAATCCAACATTATGGACAGTCGTCTCTATTTTGCTTTCCCCTCTTTTCCTGTTAGATGGACAACTCGTCGCGTGTTTGTGCCGTGCACGAGGCTAAAAATTAGTCCCCGAAACATTATTAGAGTCTTTCTTACCGACAAATCGAGTACATCGACTGGTTGACGAGAGGGTAAAAAGACATATACAAAAGGAAAAGGGGGAATACATCACGTAAGTGGTTGAAAAAGAAGTGGCTGTAGAGAAAAAAAAAGACTCAAGTGGCATCAGTCACGCATGTCGAAACCTCGTAATTACTATTCTTGTTCACTGCAATTATTATCACATTTGATTAGATATTTAGACGGAGAACATCAAGAACGATGAAACAAACTGAATTTCATATTTCTTGGAGAAGATTAATGAAATTATGAGAAAAAAAATTCGGAGTAAAAATCGCGAAATGAACATTATTTCAAAATTATTTTTCCGATTGGTTATAGGGTGACGATATATAGAAACTATGTACCAAGTTGGAAATGAATCGGCGAACTATTATTTAAATGGCAGTGAACACTGAGTGAAAGACTGGTTTCGAGAAAAACGCGTTTTGCTCCGAATGACTTCAAATTTTAAGAGAATATTCTTGAGATATTTTACTTTAAGGAAAAGCAAAAAAAAGTGTTTTTGAGAGTACCAGTCCTCATCCCTCCCATAAAATACTTCATAAAAGTTGAGTGGCAATTAAATTCAAATTACTTCATTTCAGCACTTGACTACTGAATTTTCATTCGACTATGAATTACGAAAGGGTAACTGCATTTGCGTAAAAATAATATTCTTTCACTCATAAAAAAATGAAGAAAATGACAAATTAGATCCATTAAAAACTAAGAGATGACAAGTGAGATTTGCCGAGTTATTTCCTGTGGATTACGGCGAATTTACTATTTACTTACCCAGGCCTCTTCCCGTATTTGAAAGTTGGATAAGAGGGAAGGGAGTGGGATAAGTATATGCGTGAAATACAATGTGAGCCGAAAATATATGAGGAGCAACTTCCGGTAGAGCAGAGCGCGCGGTTTAACGCTCTTATCATTATTTTTATTGTGGTCCCCGTAATGCCCCCAGAGTGTAAGCCCTGCTTTACCATTGTTTTTTTATTTCCCCCTTCTATCTTTTTATTCCCTCTATACTTACACTCTATCCCTCTCAGTGGTTACTTCGAACAACCTGTGGGGGTTGCCTGGAAGGTTATACCGGAAATAAACCCAAGTGTATAATTACAATGGTACTTACGATCCTTTTCTCCCTCGCAAAAAACAGAAAGACAGAGAAAGACGGAAAACTACCACAAACACATGTACATTTTCTTCACTCGATACAATTATCCCTTAACAAAAGATTCAAGTCAATTATCCAATAAAAGAAGAAAAAAAACAAACATGAAAATAAACCAATCATTATTTTCCCCATTTAATTAAATTTAATTTTACAAGAATCTGATTAATTCGGTATTCATAATTTCTTCATTAAAAAAAAATTGATGGATTTTTTTACAAAATACTTTTTTATTTATTTATAGTTATTTTTTGGTTTACAAATTCAGTGAAAGGTTTGCTACCGTTTTGCTGTGTTAAATTTGTCCCTCAATTGGAATTTATCATGGATTTTCACTTTTTCCACGGTTTCGGTAACGCTGAATCGTTCAATAATTCAATAATTTATTTTTAGCATTCATTTGCCTCTTTCCTATGAGGGCTTCCTGTGCTGTCGACTCCTTTCTATGTCCACCTATTCTGCAACATATTTCTATATCCACATACTACGGCGGTGCATCGCTATTTTTCACTGTCTGTGGTATTCGTAACAAGAGAGATAGGAAGACGGAGAGTTATATTATGGGTTAATTTGCAGGCGCTCGCATCATTTATGAAGCTGTTTTGGGATTGAAGAATAATGCAGCATGTCAGACCGAATATATTGTAGGATGAAGGGCGTGAGTGGGAGTTTCTTTTTTGAATATTAAAAGCAATTTTATTGACCTCAATATCTTCTCTGTTTCATTCAATTGAGATATTTATCTTCCATAATCAATCCAAAGAAATAAGGAATACTTTTTTTTCTAGAATTGAATTTGGGAATCACGGGGTTATTGCGGTGAAACTGAAGTGGCCCTTGTACAAATCAAGAGTCTATCATTACCACCATATGTTATATTCTCGATTGGCATCGTGTGTTTGTTACGATTCACCCCCTCTCTCAGTTTTACCCCTGCAAACAATGTGTACTCGTCCACCTGTTTCTCTTCTGTTGACGTGCGTGTATGTCGACGTACCGTTGCCCTCCGTCTAGAACAAACTCATCGGGCCCAACTAGGATGTGTGTCATTCTTCAAATAGCCACGCGTTCCACCCTCAATGTAATCTGCTTCTGTTTACATTGTTTCTTTCATGTTTTTTATTTTTTACCCAATACAGTGACAATAGTAGTTTATGGTATAGGAGAGTGAATTTCGCGCTCGTAGAATGAGCGTAGTATGTCTTCAGCAGGAGTCGGAAGAATGCTAAT
>JABSMS010005265.1:0-15587 GCA_018902275.1 Aleiodes sp. PSUC_FEM 10030003
CGCCGTTCATTGCGGGTTGGGGAAAAGTATATTTCCGTAAGTATCTGAATACTGGAAGTGAACTAACATAAAATAAAAAAATAGCGTTGAATTCTTCTGCGAATATCTCTGGAACAAGTCGATTCATAGGAAATTGCGAGGCATTTTCCGTAAAGGATTTTCTGTGCTACGAAGAAGGTCTCTCGATAAATGTGCCTGAACCTCGTTGTGCATGAAATATTATGAAAAGAATGGATATTTACTCCTTCCCTAATGACTCACAGGTCTTGTCATTAACTGAGATAATAAGGATATTAATGCAAATTATAATATGTGTAGTTACGTAAACACTAATGTAATGTGGTTTCAATATATTCATAGTCAATTATTAATAATTATTGTAGGCGGCCCAAACGCTTCTCGTCTTCAGCAAGCACAAATTCCTGTGGTTGAAACTGAGAAATGTAAAGTAGCACTTGCACGTTTTGGAACAGCTGTAGACAATCGAGTGCTCTGTGCGGGATATGAAAGAGGAAGCACAGATACTTGTCACGTATGTCAATCAATCTCCGAATGATTCAGTAGCAAATGAGTAAAACCAGATGAGTTTATAGTGACGTAAATTCCCTGGGAATAACAAGATATATTAGATACGGTTCTTTTTTGTATGAGAACCTCTCTTGCTGAGATTCTGAAATTTTTATCCAGAATCAAATATTGGAGTTACTCATCTTGATTCACTTCTTCGCTATTGAAATCACTCCATTTAACTATTCTTCATTAAAAATTTCATATTCTAGGGTGATAGCGGTGGTCCCCTTATGTTCCCACGGGGAAGAGTCTTCTATCAGATCGGCGTAATTTCATATGGATACCGCTGCGCCGAACCTGGAGTTTACGGTGTATATACGAGAGTTACTGAATTTTCAAATTTCCTTAAATCTAATTTAGTCTAAATAACGACCGCGATTATTATGCAATTGAGATTCAATAGATTAACAGAGTGAATATTTCATTCAATGATTAAATCCCCTTAAACCCGCTCCGTAAATCATTAAAATACATTTTCTCTGGTACTATTAGAGATAAAAAAATTACACTTTGAATGTTTTAATAAGTCATATGAAGCTCGATATAATGGACTTGAAAATGATCTCCGAATTATTATAAAGTAGTTATAATCAAGCTGCGTTTCGCCACAATCAATCGTTATGCGAAACATTTCTTTGTTCAACTTGATCAATAATCTTTAAGATATTGATAAAAATGTTCAGGAATTCACAATTATCTTTATACAGGCTTAATACAAGGGTTAAACCGACATGACCCCATTTTATGACACTTCTACCGTCACATTCCAATTCAATTTGAACTCATAAAAGTTGAAGAGAGGGAAATATGGAGAAAATAATAGTGAAAAGTTATTGAATAATTACGAGGCGATTGATTCACTACCAATCGAAATATTGATGAAAATGTTGCAATATCTTATTTGGTAAAATGGTTCAATGGAATTAATTAATTTAATTAAGGGTTTGAGATTGCGATTTTCTGATGATTTCATTTTGAAAACTTATAAATAAGATAGTCTAATGTGAAGTCTTCGAAAAAAGTAAGACTTATTGTTATTTTTGTATAAATTTTTTTCAGGTCAATAAATATCATTAATGATTCATTATAAATCAATGTCCTACAGAGACTTATTTATTCTCCGAATTCCCATCGATAATTCACCGTAATTATGATCCCTGACTAACAGGTATTTTAGTTACTTTAGTATTAACATTTTTACTGGAAATTTCTTAAATTCTCCGAACAACCGCGAATTAACTTTAAATATTAATTGATGTCCCAAAAACTCCATCAATAACACGTAAAATCATTACCATCATCTCCACAAACTATTCACACGTGCGTATGAAATTACATTCACCGCGTATAAAAGAACTGCGAGTGAGCGAATACTGACAGTCACCTTGTGATCGTGTCTCGCGGCAGTGATCTCGAGAGTTGTTACGTGCGTTCAGTTTGATGAAGGACTTTATCCACTTTGGATCCAATTAAGTGAATTCTTCGAATTAGTGAAGATAATTGTCTCTAAAAATTAGAAACTAGTCTATCTCAGGCATCGAGTAGACTCATCCAGTTTCGTTGTACTTGAATTTCTACAAAATTATGGACCGCCGTAATTTCCAATTGATCGTGGGTTTTTTGGGACTTTTTCAACTAACTTTGGTAGAATGTCAGGGTTAGTATCCTTCGGAATTATAATTTTTTTTCAATTCGAAAGAGAATTAATTGGAGTTTTGGTCACGGTGTTGAATCTTTTAACGTGACTAGTCAAACTCCATCATCAGTGACAAGGTCGTCGAGGTCTTGATGTCGAAATACGTTTCCTCTTTTCACAGAAGATGAAATCAATGACGTAAACACTTTATTTTTCACACAACTATACACTTTCACAAAGGCATTGAAATAATATTTGATGTAACTACGCTATTTGGAATTCTATGTCATTAATAATTCATTCCGCGGTTCGCAAGAACAGGTGTGCAATGTATATGCAAGTGATAATATGCAAGACATGGCATTGGAGGTAAAATGGACCGATTGGATTTTAGTTGGAAACTTCAATGCTCTATTTGATGAAAATCGTTTAGAATGGGTGAAAATATTTGAGATAGAATTTTTTCGAAAATTCTGTTGAAAAGACAAGAAAATTTGTCATAAAAGGCATGTGTCAGAATTGATGTTCGGAATTTTGGGAAAAGTCGATCTTTTTTACCAGAAATTAAAAACTTTTCGATTTTTACTCTGGAAATTTTGCGGCTTTCTGAGAATATCTCTCGTTCTATTTGTTGTAGCGCTAAAATTCGGAAACCAGGAGAAAGGTGAGTCCTTTTCTTATCAATATAAATGGTTTCGAATTAATTTTCAACATTTTTTTGATGAAATTTGCGGACATTTCACAAAAATGAGTTCTTCCTCAATAACTCCTTTCAAAATCGTTGAAAATAAATTTGAAACAACATAAATCGATGGAGAATGAACTCACCTTTCACCTGGTTGCCGATTTTTCAAACTGCGATGAGTAAGACCGGAGATATTCCCAAAAAACTGTAAATTTTCGAGAATGGAAAATTGAGACCTTCAATTTTTAGCCAAATTAATCAGTCTTAAGAAATTCCAAAAAATCAATTCTGACACATGAATCCCAAGGCAAATTTCCTCAGCTTTTCAATGAAATCATCAAAAAAATTTTATCTCGAACCGTTTCGTTGTAGTTTGATGGATTTTCAAAACGTCCTTCACTGAAAACCACTAAATTAATTTTTTATAGACTACTGTGTGAACCCAATTGGACAACCCGGCCGTTGCAAAGATATTAGAGCGTGTGAACCGCTCCTCGACCTTCTTAGAACACGTGGAAATGCCGTTGGCGATTTCTTAAGAGCCTCAGTGTGTGAGCGTGATGAATCAGTTATCAAGGTCTGTTGTCCAACCGAGAATGAAGAAACCGGTGGCAATGAGAGACCGGGATTCCCAGATCCACCGAGACCACCTATCCAAAACTCCGGGAAATATTGGCCACTTTATGCACCAACGTGCGGTATTTCGAACAATACTTTCACCAGGGTTGTCAATGGTCAACCTGCGGATCTAGGTGAGTGGCAGAATAATAAATTCCATCATAACTCACAGAAAGATGCATGAACTCAAGCTTCAAGAACAGACACGGGCAGATTTTAGGTACCGCAAATCTGCTCGGCTTAATCTATTGACGTTTTCTTTGAGGATTGAAATTTCGGTGTACCAATATTTTTAAAAAGAAAAACTGGGTGCGATTATTTCTATAATTCCACATACTTTCTCGAATCTAAATATCATATTAAGAAAGTAATGAGTTTTTTTTCGGATGATTCTTCCTTTCATTCCGCGGTGTCTGGAGTCAAATATTATTAGATATCGTCGTATTATGAAAGATCGGCATAAAAAAGAACTCAAGTTTCAGCCCTTCACCACTAATCTCTACATTTTATTTGGAAAAACTTCTCGCAATGGAAAATCCAAGAAATTTGCCGGTTTCTAGTTTCAATTATAAAAGCAAATGAATGCAAAAAAAGGCGCCCCTGGTAAAAGAATTACCACGTAGCATTATCTGTACTAATATACGTCGAGATCCGATCTACAAGATCGCAGTTTTCCCATGACTGTTCAAGAAGCTTGTTTATTCAAGTAATAATTTCCATTTCCATAAATTAGCACATCATCTTCAAATATTGATACATCCAATATAAATTCCAAGCTTCTTGATTTGATTTCTGCTCCTTCAGGTGCATGGCCTTGGATGGCTGCACTCGGCTATCGCCCAAAAGCGCCGGCAGTTAAACCGAGATGGCTTTGTGGTGGAACTTTGGTATCCTCACGTCATGTACTAACAGCAGGTCACTGTGTTCACCGTCGTGATGATCTCTACGTGGTGCGTTTGGGTGATCTTGATCTAAACGAGAATATTCCTGATGGTGCAGCACCCATTGATGTTCCCATTGAGAAGGTATCCTTACATCCGGAGTACAGTCCTAAACATTTCACGAACGACATTGCAGTGTTGAGACTTCAATTCGATGTTGAATTTTCAGGTAATAGATTACATTTTTCATCACTTCCTTCTGAAGCTAATGTAATGTTTTCTTCCAATAGCTTTACTTAGACCAATCTGTTTACCATGGGCTGATGATATCCATAACATGGACTTTGTGAAAACATTGCCGTTTATTGCGGGTTGGGGAGCAATACATTTCCGTAAGTATATGAGCCCGGAAGTTTTGAACAATTTATAATTAATTTGATAATTTTCAAAATCACCGGTAAATCATTCTGCGAATATCATTGGAACGAGTCTGTTTAGAGAAAATTGGGAGATCTTCTTTGAAGAGAATTTTATGAGCTTCAAAGAAGGTCTCGATAAATTCGCCCGAGCGTTGTTTCCGAGGTATTCTGAAAATAATGGATATTTACTCCTTCCCTAATGTTATACTATATGTAGTTACGTAAACACTAGTCTAATGTGGTTTTAATGATTGTAGGCGGGCCAAACTCTTCTCGCCTTCAGCAAGCACAAATTCCTGTGGTTGAAAATGAGAGATGCAAAGTAGCGTTTACGCGTTTCAAAACATCTATTATAGACAAACGAGTGCTCTGTGCGGGATATGCAACAGGAGACAAAGATGCTTGTCAAGTATGTCGATCAATGTCTGAGTCATTCAGTAGCGAATGAAAAAAACCAGATGAGTTTATACTAACGTACATTTCCTGGAAATATCACAAAATAGATTAGATACAATTTTTTTTAATGAGAACCTTTAATTCAGTTCTCGTTTTGCGCTATGAAAAATTTTGTAACTCGCTCAGATTCCGAAATATTTATTCAAGATTAAATATTGGAATGGGCGTTACTCATCTGGTTAACTTCTTCGCTATTGAATTCACTCCATTCAACGATTTTTTATTAAAATTTTTATATTTTAGGGCGATAGCGGTGGTCCACTTATGTACCCACACGGAAAAGTCTTCTATGAGATCGGCGTAGTTTCATATGGATACCGCTGCGCCGAACCTGGAATTCCCGGTGTTTATACAAGAGTCACCGAATTCTCGGAATTTCTTAAATCGAATTTAGTCTAAATACCGGACGTGATTATAATGAGATTGAGATTCAATAGATTAACAGAGTGAATATTTTTAATACAATGACTTTAATTAGTTTCCTTTCTAACTTATATTTGAGACTCGTCTTCCGCGATTTTTTCTTCTTCTCGATTTCGAACAGTGAACCGAATTTAACGTTGAATTGAACTTTGAAAAAATATGAATTATATGGAGGAAGGAATGATGAAAAAATCTTGAAAGACAATAGTTATTATTTCGTGAATTATGTTCATGAACAAAATAGAAACTTTTAACTTGTAGATTAAAGTACGTAAATCGTGATAATTTGCGATTGGAATGTTTTAATAAAAGTGATACAAAGATTGAAGCGATGGTCTTGAAAATAATCTCACAACTAGTATAAATTAGTTATAATCAAGCTGCGTTCCGCCGTAACAAATCGTTAAACGATTTTTTTTGTTTGGCTTAATTATCTTACTAATAATCAATGTTAAGATATTGATAAGAAATTTTTTGAATTCATGATCATGTTCAGACTTGAAAGGATGAAAACTAACTTGACATGTACCTATTTTCATCCGTATCATCATTCTCGTTTTTTTGATTGACATCCAAACATTTTAATCAACAGGAATGTATCATCAAGTTTGAATTGGTGGAATGCTTATTGACTTTTTTTTATTCTAAGTATTAAATTATGTTTGGCGATGATTCACTAACTAATAAGCCCGTAATTAGTCGGCGCGATTTCTAGACAATTGCATTTTTCTACCGGACCTTAACATTACTCGTGAACATTTGCAATACTCACTACTGTTATATTTCGTTATCAGCGAACACGATTCGCACAGTCTACATTCGCCGTTCAGTCGACGATGAACCGAGAATTGACTAGGGTCCCTAAACTTTAAGGCGCTTTTGTAAATGATCACCACACGTTCCTCGGTGCATTGGTGAATGCGGCAAGGAAAAACAAACTTCTTGTTAGACCTTTCTGTCATCTCTACACACTTCAGTTGCTAAACATCCGCAATTAGGCTGATGAAGTAAGTAAATGCCGTATCAAATAACTTTGATTTCATCGAAAATATGAGATTATGGATCCATGTTTGTGCTCATTGGCCAATGAAATCTGGCAACACTGTACTGACAGCTGGAATCTATCCACAGAATTGTTGTCGTACCGGTGAAATTATTTTTCCGAGCAATTATAAATGATTTGACTTTTAAAAATGAGATGCAGTCGTAAAAATATTGAGAAAGTCATCTCGGAGGGTATAATCGAGTGCCCCGGTTGCAGTGAACATTCAGTAGCTGACGTAGATAGTCAAAATGATCAATTAGGTAAATTTAGAAACATTAATCACATCTTCACAGGCGCTTTCATTAACAATGACAATGTAATATTAATTAATGATTTCAGAGGCACAGCCACAAATGAATAATTGTAATGATAAAACGTTGCACAATATCTCCGATGATAATGGAAGTCAATCATCGCCGTTCAGAGAACACGATCTACTTCTTCCACCAACTAATATAATGAAACTTATGAAATCTGTAACATTGGGGAAAGGAAAAATAAGCAAACAATCGAAAGAATTCATGCAGGAGTGTGTAACTGAATTTATCTTGTTCATTACATCAGCGGCAAACGAGCACTGTTACGAAGATGGACGAAAATTACTGAATTGTGACGATATTTTGATGGCACTTGGAACACTGGGATTTGATAATTACGTTGAGCCCTTGAAAAATTATCTTGAAAAATACAGGGAAGTGAAGAAAAAAGATTATCTTAAATCTAAAGAGAATGTGGAGATACAGCAGGCTGAAATTATCTCCGATGAACAATTCAAAGTTATGGACGAACATGAAATGTACAGATACAGTACTATCTTCGAAGATCCATATGAAGACAACGGCTTGTTTATCGAGTTCGAGTGATCTGGAGCTCTTCGACGTACTGAATAAAGAATTTATTAAGTAAGTTAGTCCTTCAGTGATAAAAAATGATGTTGAGCCATCTTCTGTAGATGTTTTCGCAAATATCTTCAAATCGCGTTTAAGTGAAATTATCTGAACACCTTTTCTGTAGAAAATTTTACGAGCTACAAAAAAGGTCTCTTGATAAATTCTCCTAATCCCCGTTCTTTCCGAGATATTTTTAAAACAAGTTGGATGAAATTTTTCGACACATCCTTCATCATCATTCATACATCAAGAAAAAAAGAGAAAAAATCATTCTGGAGTAGTGATTAATGATAAGTAGATGAAGATTGTCGCTGATCATCACTTGTAGCACATGTCGAAGATATAGTGAAAACAATGATATTTTTATTAATGAAAAAACATTAAAATGTAAGAACATAGAAGATGTAAAATATAAAAATCTAAGTACATACAATAATGTGAAGATAATATAATTTCACAATTTCAAACTCTAATCATTCTTATCTACAATATTCCCCAGAGTTGAAATGAATGATGAATGAAAATGTAAAAAACATATTACTTAAATGTTCTTCATTAATTACGAAATTCATGACACATTTAAAACACGTTTACATCTATCACAAGGTTCATTCTCAGCTGTTTCGGCATATTTTCTACACCGTTTACATAACATATGTTCAATCGGCTTCACATCAATAACAGGTGAACTACACGACGAATCTAAAATCAAAGTAACTGACGATAGTTGTAAGAAGTTTGATAATTCTGAGGTCATTGAAGTTTCCTCAGGCTGTAATCTGACCAAATGGGAAAATACGGAATCATTGACTCTGATAGTTGCACCAAATTTCAAAGTATTGCCACCAATGATTTTATTGACATCACTTCTAATTAATAATGCAGTGTTTATGATTTCTTCAATTTCCATTGAATCCCATTCTTCGCAAGGAGCAATGGGAGTAGAATGATGTAAGGGTATCGAAGTTAAATTTTCCGGGTAATGAAGCCACACTTCCTCAGCTAAATGCGGTACAATCGGAGCTAACGATCGCGTTAAAATAGTTAATACATTATCTAAAACTGTAACTACGCCCAATCTCAAAGGACTATTAGCTTCATCACAGTACAAGCGATCCTTGATCAGAGAACAGTATAACCCAGAGACATCATTAGCCACGAAGTTGATAATCGCTTTAGAAACATGGTGGTACTCATAAGAATCATAAAGCTTGCCAACTTCTTTATCAAAATGATAAAGTTTGTGCAACATGAATCTATCGAGTATTGAGTATTCAGTAATGTCACTGTTATTATCATCTACGTCATACTGGTGTAATGCGCCTAGAATAAATCTCAAAACAGACCGTATTTTCTGAACAGACTCCGCACTATTTTGTATAATAGCATCGACAATTGGAATTTGACTGTGCTGAACTCCGTGAGTCGCAACCCACCACCGCAAAGTGTCTGTCCCATGAACAACATTGGATTTTCCTTTTCCTCTTATTATGTCCTCTGGTTTTGTGATATTTCCCAGTGACTTTGACATTTTTTGACCGCTTTTATCAACAGTAAAACCATGCACAAATATTGAGTCGAATGGTGGCTTTTCTTGGAGAGCGATTGAAGTTATGAGAGAGGAGTAGAACCATCCGTTAAACTGATCCATTCCCTCGAGATAAAGATCAGCACTTCCCTGAGGTAGGACTGAAGACCAGGAGATTCCACTGTCAAACCAAATATCCATAATGTCGAGACCTTTTTCCAATTCATCTGGGTTTATATTTAATCGGTTGCCGTTAATTTCATTTAATAATTCTTCAACTGGCAGTGTCCACCAGCAATCAGCTCCGTGACGTTCTGAGAGGCCACAGAGATTTTCAACAATTTCGCTGCTCGTGATAATTTCATTCTTATTCGTTTTGTTGTGGAAAACTGGTATGGGCGTTCCCCAACTGCGTTGTCTCGAAATACACCAAAATGGTCTTTTTGATATTTGTTGGATTAAGTTGTTCAGGAATTCTTTGTGTTTAGTCTTTGGATGGAATTTTATTGAATTGAGGGATTCCATTGCTTTGTCTTTCAGAACTTCTGTATCGATGAACCATTGATGACTTGCACGCGTTATTACGGGTTTCTTCGTTCGCCAATCGTAGGGATAACTGTGACTTATTGTTTCTGTATGGAGGACATTTTCACCTATGGATTGTAAAACGGTTTCAGTGCCCTCTTTCAATACTTCTAGACCAGCAAAACTTGAGCCTGCTTCTTCTGTGAAGCGCCCATCTTCACCAACCAGGGATTTCTGTAATTTTATTTCGTTAGAAATTATTTATTGTTGAAAATAAATGGTTTATTTTTTTTTTTTTGGAAAATTTTTCTTACGATCGAGTAATTGTGGTTCAAACAAACAAGAAAATCTTCATTCCCATGGGCTGGCGCGGTATGAACCAAACCAGTACCAATTTCATCAGTAACATGGTTTGATTGGAGGAATTTTAGAGATTCTCCGAAAATTGGATGCGAATATTCCGAGCCCATTAAATCATCACCTAAATCACGAACAGTTAATTTTTTCATAATACCTTCCACACTTATTATCGTTGCATATGAAAATTGATGAATTTACGAAAATGAATATATCGTCGCCGTAGAATCAAAGGGGCGTAAGTGCCATTTTTCGAACACCTACATTAATTCATTTTTTTGGAAAAAAAATAAGTTATGCATTTTCATTAATCAAAAATCGAAAATGGCACTTACGCCCCTTTCACTCTACGGCAACGATATAAGGGGAGAAGAAACGAGGGGATTATAATTTTTTTTTACCAGAAAATGTCATAATGGGTTTTACAATTCCAATTTTTTCAGTCACTTCTGCCAATAGTTTTTCAGCGAATATATAAAGAATCCCACTTTGATTTTCAGCTACGCAATATGAAATATTGGAGGAATAAGCCAATGCTTGATTGGCTACTAGTGTCCAGGGAGTCGTTGTCCACGTTAAGGCATAAATCACTCGATTTTCAAATACTTTTAACTTATCTGAAAGTTTTGTGATTAATAAACGAACAGTTGCACATTTGCTCTTATGATTCTCGTTGTACTCAAGTTCAGATTCCGCTAGAGCTGTCCTAAATTGATAGATATATATCCAATGATAATCAATTCAAAGTACATAAACATATCGGCGATCTAGAATCGAAAGGGCGTAGGTGCCATTTTTTAAAAATCTACGAAAATTGAATCTACACTCATTTTTTTCGGAGCATTCCCACTTACGCCCTTTTATTATTCAGCAAAAAATGACTCTCACGCCCTTTCCATTCTACAGTGACGAAATATTCAATTAGGAGTTAATTACCTAGATGATGGTGACCAGTAAACAGGTTTGAAATCTCTGAATATTAATTTTTTTTCATACATTTTTAAAAATTGTCTCCATTGATTCACCATGTAGGATACTTCATTCGTAAAATAGCAGCCAGAATCTGTCCAATCAGCCATAACGCCCCACGAAATGAAGGCTTGCCGTTGCTTCTCTAATTCATTACGAGAATAGTTTCTAGCTGATAAAAAATAGTGTCAATTAAATCATCAAAAACTAGAGTAAATAACGAAGATGAGAAAGAATTCGAAGGCATTTTTGTCTCGTTCGGGTGATATAGTGGACTCTGCAGAACGTTTCCAGATAATTTTTATACAATTTTTTTTTTTTCAGAAGTTAGAGAAAACCGTAGCGCCATCTGGTGAACATGCCACGCTCTATCTCATACAGTAATGATACTCGCACACTTCCGATCGTAGTTTTCAACTTACGTCGCGAATTCTTATTCGATTACAACGGAAAGAGTGTTAAAAAATTGCTGAAAATAGTATAGACGATGCTAGACAATGTTATCAATAATCTATCGTTCATGTGCTATGCAATTCGTCTTTTTTAAGAACTGAATTTCCGTCAGCAATGGCGGCGGTCCGGTCATATACAACAAGTCTACTAAATTCCTCGTTTCGAATTACACTCCGTAAGTTCAAGTTTGACTATTTCATAAAATTATTTACCCAATTCACGAAGTTGAATAGGCGTCAGGGGCTCGGTATCTTTTTTCTTACTGGAGAGTACTTTTAATTCAATTGGTAATCCATGGCAGTCCCAACCTGGCACATAATGAACCCTCTGTCCCCGAATTACACGAATTCTGAGAGTAATATCTTTCAGAATCTGTCGGAAGCGAAATGAAATTAATTCAAATTTTGAAAGGAGCAATGATATATGCCCTGCATATATTGATACATACTTTATTAACCGCATGGCCTAAATGAGGTTCACCATTGGCATAAGGTGGTCCATCATGCAATACAAAGTCAGGCCCCGAGAGATTTTCTCTCTGCCACTTGTAAAGTTCCGAAAAGCCACATTTCTTTTTAAAAAATATAAATTAATAATTTCAATTATCTGTATTTTATTATTGTGACTTTTTAAATCGGGGAATGAATAATACTTTACTTGTAGCAGGTAGTCGTCCATTTCTATTCGTTTGATTCCATTTAATTTTAATGGAAATTTTGTTTGTGGTAATAGGACTGAATCTTTATAGCTTTCAGTATGACTAATTTTTTCTTCATCAACTTTCTTGTAAAATCTACAAAATGATTTACTCCGAAAACGAAGTAAATCTTTTAATAGCGTATGAGCATTGATTTTTCTCTGAAAAGCCATAGCCATTTGAAAGAATCATGAACGATCAGTGTTGACAGATGGAGTAGATGATATATGTGCTCCGAGCTGTAAAATTATCGTACATTCTAAAAAATTTTTGATTATTTTCGATGAAGTTATAACAACTCGCTGGGACCGGAAACGAGCTCCTATTTGGGACAATGACACTGCGCATGCGCCACTTGAATGAACATCTTCCGCGCGGTTAGGGACAAAAATTCGAATGTGTGTCATTATAGGAAAAAACTAATAAATTAAAACAGTCATATCGACAAATGAATAATCGGGAACATTTTTTTATTTTTAATTAGGCATAAAATAATTCAGTAGTGAAGAAATGAAAAAGGATAATTTTTTGTGTCATCAATTTTTGAAGAATATTTCGTAAATTAAGCGAGATAGCAAAGTATTGTCCAATACCTTTTTTGTAGAGGAAAATACAAACTACAAAAAAGGTCTTCACCAAGATTTCGCTATCTCACTTGATTTTCGACATATTTTCCAAAAATGGATGACAAAACATTCACCTATCCTGCTCTACGATTCACTAATGAATGACTATTATTACCCATTTATTATCAGATGCTTCTTGTATTTCCAACAAATAATTTTAATCGTGAGGTAAATCAAATATCGAATTTATCTGCAATTTTTAATTAATTAATAGACAAACAAATTAAAGATTATGATTTTTATTTACTCCTACAATTTAAATTATGTACGGAATTGTTCAAACTATTTTTCAAAATTATTTCATAAATTCCCTCCAATTATGACAATTTAAATAATAAATCTGCTCTAGTAAACAGAATATTTCTAGTGCAAAGATTGAAAAACATGCACAATTTTATATCACTGGAATCAGAAATATATACGTACCTTTATTAATAGTCAAAACAGTTTAAATTCTTCTTTTTTTCTCTCTATTTAACACTTTGCTTTAAAAACAATAGGCGAAACTATAATTTCTGTCAATTTCCGCGAGTTACACTTGTTATTGTCGCTTGCACGAATGCCGGATGAGGTTATAAACACGAGTGTATGCTCAGCGCAATGCCCAGTGAAGTCGCTGAGACTGTGTGGGTATGCCTTAATTCGTTGGGAACGTAGCCGGAAAGTCGCTGAGATGAAATGCACCATACTGTTTCAAATTTGAATAGTATGTCAATGTATTAAAGGGTTAATTTGGAGTTCATAATAAATCTCGGGACAAGTAAAATGAAGGTTTTCCTGAAATAATATTTTAATGAAGAAAAACACGATCCAACAGTCTATCAATCAATTCTTCTAGTTTTCTCGTTTGAACATGAAATTTTAAGGTTCTAGAATAATAATAGAGTGAGATCGAAGACAATGTACTTATATTTTATTTTCCAGAGGGAAATATACATAAAGAACAACATTCATGGGAACACTGAATCAACTGCTTCATTCATACTCGATTCTCATAAGCCAAAACTTTTATAAACATTTTCTCGTCACTATCCGAGGTTACAAATTTCTCGATCAATCATCACTTTCGTCAGAACATTGACACTGAGTAATTCGTAGCTCAATTGTTGAATCTCGTAGACCCCATGCGTACAAATATCCGAAGAGGTTAGAATCGTGATAAACGACCCCCTTGATGGATGCACCGTTGAAGGCATTATCACCAATAGTGAGGAAATAATTGCATGCCAACTTCAATTCGCTGATCGAAGCCCCATAGAAATTCCCATTTGCGATAACTTTCAATTGATTACATTTCAAGTCCAGAAGACTCAGCTTCAGACCATCAAATGCGCCGACCTCTATGGAATTTATTTGATTATTATTGAGCCACAGTCGGCGAAGCTGTTTCAAATTATTGAACACATTCTTCCGGATGGTTGTGAGATGATTCCTTCCAAGAAATAGATGTCCCAATTCCTGCAATCCCCTGAATGCGCCTGGTTCAAGGTCAGTCAACTGATTCCCGTCTAATTGTAGATAATCCAGGTTTTCAAAATTTTTAAAAGTATTTGGTTTCAGATTTGAAATTGAATTATTTCGGAGTTGTAATAGATACAGTTTCTTGTTGACCCCATCGAATGTATCAGCGTCGATGTTCGAAATATTGGAGTTATCGATGATTACTGATGTCAATCTTCGGAAACCGACAAATGCACCCCTCTTTATTTCAACAATTTTGCATGATTCTAAAGCTATGGAACGCAGGGTTGGCATTGCTACGGAAATATTTTCATCCAATGACAAAGTTGCGGAAGATATTGCAAGGTGCTCAATTTTATCAAGACCTTCGAATAATTCTGGTTGAAACGTCAATGATTTGTTGTGCAACGATAACGTCAAATATCCAATTGATAAATTTTTAAAGGCATTCGCTGCTATCGATGTTAATTCACGTTCGTCAATGGATAAGGTATATTTACTCTTTGTTTGATTTACGTTAACTAATACGCCATCTTGTATACAAATATTGAAGGCTTCATCCACTTCACGACATTTTATGTTTTCATTTCCGATAATTGAAGGTATCACCAATAGCACATTGAACAATATCAATATTTTCCTTTTCATTCTTACAATGAATTTCGGGAATTTCAAAAAGTAAAAATATTCGACACCTCTTCAACGGAGGTTCACAGAGTACTGACACTCTCGGCGGTTTTTTTCATCGTAATGGACTGCGTAGAGGGCGTTTCTCATTTGACCTTGTTGATCTAAAAGTCGTAATTATATAGTCATAGGGATTTCAAGTGACGAAATAGGAATTTGGGCGGGGGAGATAGTAACAAAGAGAGCCAGCCATAGGTATTTATTCAATCGTAAACATTTTGAATGAGAATGTTCTCACTTAAAAATCATATCATTCTTCAATTTTCCATGAAAAATGAAATTTCAAAGATAATTCTGTTTTAACTAGAATTGATTAAAATTGCGGGTTTGAACTTTTATGATACTGATACTGAATTTTCATTTTTTTTTAACAGTGTAGAGGAGGAACGCAATAAATAACAATTTTTTCCTTCAAAATAAATAACATTCAACAACTCCTCTTCCGATAAAATTCAGAGATGATTGACAGTATCCGTGAATTTTATGGAGTATTTCTATAGGGGAAGTTGGGGTAAAATGGACACCCCCTAGTTTTGTTGTTAAATATTATGAAAATTGCAGGAAATCGGGGGAAATATCAAAGATAGGTTTATTTTGATCGTTCCATTGGAAAGCTGAGGAAATTTCGAGTGGAAAACATGTGTAAAAATTAATTTTTTTG
>JABSMS010005276.1:0-15580 GCA_018902275.1 Aleiodes sp. PSUC_FEM 10030003
TAATTAATATTAAAAATTATTTTTATGATTTTATCCATTTTTTTAGCGGTGAATGAGGAAAAAAATTGAGTGTTTCAATAAATTTGAAGAACTATACTCCCTGGGCTCTTTCTTACCCATCATGTAAGGATCGTCAACTAGAGGATAGAAGAAATCCGTCGTCTGGACCAGACTCAAACCACCGTGTCGCAGTGGCGTTACGGAGGAATCCATGCCAATTCCTGAAATAAAAAAAATTCATTAAAATTTTTAGCTATTTTTGGAAACATCTCGGAAACTAAGCGAGATAGGGAAATTTTTGTAGGGATCTTTTTTGTAGAGCGGAATGAGAGCTACAAAAAAGGTCTCGACGAAAATTTCGCTATCCCGCTTAGTTTCGGAGATATTTTATAAAATTTGGGAGAGGAATTGTGAAACGAGATTAATCCAAAAATTATGGTTCGGGTTTTTTGGAGATAGCTCCGAAAATATTGGTTTTATGGAAATCCATGAAGATAACTTTTTTGTAGAGAATCAAATTCTGCACAAAAAGAGTCCATCCGTTAATACTCTTAAACTTTGTCCCTTCGGAAATACTTAAATTCTGAAGGCATCTTGTGTTATCGCTGATAAATTTGAATTGTTTGAATGCGAATAATTGGGTTGAGAACCCCTAGGCGGGAGCCGACGTGGCAGCCATATTGTCTAAGGCCCGTCCGTACTAATCATCGTTACCCAGCACATTTCGTTGAGGTCTTCATACCCAAACAAATTTTTCAGAATATTAAGAATTGTGAAAAAAATAAAAAAAATTCAAAAAAAATTTCCCAACTGCAAAAAATCCCAGAATATTCCCAAAAAAATTGAAAATTAAGAATCAAATTTCGGGAATAAAAGAAAATAATCTATCACCACCCTCCCCGTCGGCGTGGGTAGGCGCCGGCACATGTTGCCACAACGCAGAAAAAAAATTACAAAAAAAATCCTCAAAAAAATCCCGAAAAATGCAAAAAATCATCTCACCAATTCTTGGAATTGCCATGTGCATAAAGTGGGCATGCTCATGATCCTGTGCGCTACCATCGTCAGCCTGTAGTCCCTCAAGAAGTTTACCAAGTACTTCCTGAGGGACTTTACACCCTCATCCTTTCAAATCAGCAAAACGTGTTAAACGAAAAGTTGCGTCAAGATCATGAGCCACTGGATCGAATGGCCTGCGTAACGCCAGTGCGTTTGGATTATTTCCCAGTTCCAATTGTCCAACGGACAGGGCGTCCTGGCTCACCGGTGTTCCCTGTAGATCCGCCATTTTACCGTCAACACACAATTATATCTGAAATATATTACGTGAATTTAGTTTTGTTTCACCTCTATTTACTCAATCAAATTCCCTCGGTTAAGATAGCACGATTTTTTAATGGTCTCCTTGGTTTATTCGTTAATATATTGCTTCAATATATATTCACTGAGTTTATTTTAATAACGTTTTAATTTTCTTTAATTTTTTTTTCACTACCTCCGCCACTGTCGGGTTCTCACCTCGTTTATTTCGTCTGAAATAACTCGGCTTTAACTTTGTTACTCACTTATCCGCAAATGGCGAGCCACTGCACACGATACTGAAATTACGGAGGCACCGGCGTCGACTGACCGGGCTCACTGATCACAACAAAATGGCCGAAGTAATCGCACGCCACTCATTCTACAAACGTTGCTTCTGGAGTGTTCCCACCGGCTCTATTCCAATAATTTCATTCGTCTATTCGAATACGCGCATGCGCATTGACAACGCGCAGATCAGGTACGAGGAGTTACGTTTTCGTTCCCCGCGTGTTACCGAACACACATTTCTCGTTGCTTTTGTTTTTTGAATATGTCTTGCACGATTAACGGCTTGTTTGCCGATCGGTTTGAATTAACGTGATTTATTGGGGGTTTTTATATTGCAGGTTTTTTTTCATGTTTCTGTTGAGTTTGAAATTTTTTTAACGGATTATTTGAATCTTACGTTCGATTTTTTGCGGAGGAAGGAATTGAAGTTTTTCGCTTTTAATTGTTCAGAGAAAATCAGGCGAAAATGAATCGCAAATATGGAAATATTGACAGTGGTTGTCAACTTGAATGGGTCGATATTTACGCAGTTCCGCTCTGCTATGGTTGGCGATTTATATTAAAAATTTTCATTCGTTACGGGATAATTCATTTTGGGGATTGTTTTTTTTGACGACTGAAATTTTCAGATGAATCGATTCTATTCTATCTTCGCTTTTTCGCGATTATCTCAGCAATTAATGGAGATACGCCCTTTTTGCCCTAATCCTTTTTTGTAGAGAATTTCAAGAACTACAAAAAAGGATCGGAGCGAAAAGGGCGTATCTCCATTAATTCTCGAGATGTTCGGAAAAAACTGATGATGAAATAAAATCGATGTCTGAAAATTTCAATTGCTTTTTTTGAGGATATCTCGGGATCTAAGCGAGATACGAAAAATTTTGTTGGAACATTTATTGTAGAACAGAAAGAGAGCTACAAAAAAGGTTCCGGTGAAAAATTTCGTATCTCTATTAGATTTCGAGATATTTCCAAAAAACTGAAAACACTCACTTTTCATGTTTTTTTGATAAAAATTTATTTGTTCTTTTTAAATATTTCTTTATAATACTCTTTTATTTATGACATTCTTTCAGTCTTTTTTGAGTCAAAATGGTAATTTTAACTCCGTAAAAAATACAATTTGAATACTTTGAGTAATCATGGACTCTCAAACTTTCATAAATATGTAGATAATTCTATTCACAATATTTTTTTTATAATTAACATCACTTTTTCATTAATCACAGACGCAAATATTTTCATAAATATTCGTAATTTTTAGCAGTTTTTGAGGTAAAGTGATGACTTTTCCTCAAATAAATAACGATTCAACATTAAACAAAAAACAATTAATTGAAAATTCAACAAATCAATAAATAATCTGAGAAAGTTACAGCGATTGCATAACTTGTTTTCCATGTGAAGGCTTCGGCAGGAGAACACGTAGGATATTTGGAGTAACTCCACCTTCCGAGATTATCACTCCTTTCAATAGTTCATGAAGTTCCTCATCTTCATTAATTGCCAGCAAAATATGTCGAGGGATGATTCTGCGAAATAAATAAATAAAAAATAATGTTTATAACAATGGACTTCATCAAAATCCAATTTATCTCCGAAAAAATTAATTCTCCACAAAAAAATATCTTGACAAATTTTCCTAATTTTTAATAGTAAATTTTTTATAATTTTCATAACAAAAATGCCAAATAATTTTTTTTAGACGGACAGTATTCCTGAAAAACGATTTTCTTGCGGAAGATTTAATTCTCTACAAAAAATGTTTCTTCATAAATTCGTCAAGTCCAATAATTTCCGAGATATTCAGAAAAAAATAAAATTCTATAGCGAAGAGGTAAAAAACAGGATAAGTCGATTTTCCCTTCTAATTATTTTTCTCAAATATCTCAGAAACTAATGGAGATGCGTCCTTTTTGTCCCAATGCTTTTTTGTAGCTCTTGAAATTCTCTACAAAAAAGCATTCGGACAAAAAGGGCGTATCTCCATCAGTTTCCGAGATATTTGTAAGAGAAGATCGGCGACAAAAAATCGATTTATGCTGTTTTACCTCTTCACTACTGAATTGTAATATTTCATAGTGAAATTAATTCAATTCCTCAAAAGCAGAAGAAAAGAGAATCGTAGAATAATTTAGGAGCCGCGATAAATCCGAATTAAAACCTTGTTTGTCAAAATCAAAACAAACAGAAGCTACGATAACACGATTTGTGTTTCGACCTTGAAAGTTCAACGGAAAAAGACTTCAAGGTAAACTTTATGTATGAAGACTGAAATCAACGATTTAATGAATGAAATTTTTTCATCGATACTCACCTCTTTTTGTGTACATGAATAGCAACATCTCCAGCAAGCTCTGCGACCTCCGAAATTAGGTATTCTAATACTCCTGCCAGAAAAACTGGAGCTAGAGCCCCAATGCGATATCCATATGTATTTTTCTTGTCCCGACGATTACGAGGAACGTGCACCCTCTCTCGCAAATGTCGATGGACTCTTCCCACTGGGAAGACGAGCCCAGCTCTCCTGCTCCTCGACTTCTGTTTCTGTCTTACTGCAAAAAAAATCCCAACAATTGCGTAAGAAATCATTAAAAAAACGTTAACTTTCCTAAAAAATAGCGTTCATTCTTTCGGGAATATCTCGGAAACTATCGGTCTACGAAAATTTATGAAAAATCCTTTTTGTAGCCCATTAAATTCTCTACGTAAAACGTTCTTTGACATTTTCCCGTAAGCCCATTGGTTCCAAAGATATTTGCATCAGAATCAGAAAAAAAAAGTTCTAAATCGGTAAAGAATGAATAAAAAAGTCCTCGCCCACTTTTTTGCGAATATCTCTGAAGCGAGTGGCGTTAGAGAAAAATGTCAAGAGACCATTTTTGTAGAGAATTGAATTCTCCACAAAAAATGTCTCTTGATAAATTCTCCTAAAACTCACCGTTTCTGAGATATTTCCGAAACAATGTGTTCGCGATTATTCGATTTTCCCTTCAACCGTTTTTTTCAAAAGTTCTCCACTTAAATTCGAATTGTAACGGAAAATTAATTGTGAATCACCTCTGTCTTTTCGACCCGACATTTTCCGCTGTGTTTATCGTTACTCAAAGCCGGGGTACGAGAGATTACGAGTCCTCGGGATACTTTTGAATTAATAGAAGAATCAAAAAGCACGGCTGCAAACAAAAAAAACGTTAATCTAGTGAAATAAGTAATTCCCTAGGCCTAGTGACTTTTGACACGTGTAGATGGCGTATTTTTTCCTCTTATTTTATTGCTCCCCTTCTTTTTTATATTATTTTGATTTGATTGAGTCGCGGGGAAAGGGAAATATCGGGTTGTCTCCAGTTTTAATAATGTAGATGTATTATTCTCCAAAGTGAAGTATCAGGGGAATCAGCTGATCAACAGATTTACTCCAAAATGGCATTACTTGCACGTGCAATTAAAAACGAGGTATAATCAATCAATAATTAATAATAAAAATTACTCAACATCAATAATGTGCTTTATTTATCAAATTATCATAATTACGTTAGATCCGAAATAATTATTTATCAATAAAATAAATTTATAGATTTCTGAATTATCCTCGGAGTTCCGCGAATTTATTTGAATGACTCCGCGTTCTTTTAGGGGAAAAAATTGAATTTAAATCGAAGATTTAACTTAACAAAATTAATTGATGAGATTTAATAATGCATCGTTTATTTATTTTAAAGTGTCACTGATTAATGTAAAAAAAAATTAATCCAGTGATTATCATTGCATAACACTGATCGGGCAATGAAGCCTTCGAAATTTGTTTTCTTTTCTTATCGTTATCTCTTTCGCTAATTCAATCAACATCTGCACGGAATTGGAGCGAATTGAAGGAACGAAAGATGATTAATTTAAATTTATTGATAATGAAGTACACTCGTGAATTATTTCCGTGGAAATATAGTTTAGATTTTTTTGGAGTAAGTGCCTGAATATCTTGGGAACCAATGGATTTAGGAGAATATAGCATCAGACCTTGTTTGTGCGGAATTTCATCGTCTACAGAAAAGGTTCCCTGATAAATTTCGCCAAAATCGATAATTCCGAAGATATTCGTCAAAAACTGAATGAGTAATTTATAAATTATTGCGAATTTCTGAAACAAAAATGAAACGAATTATTTCATCAGAGAATATCTCCCAAACGAGTCGCTTTAGGCAAATTTCTCAAGTTACCTTTTTTTTAGGAAATTTAATTCTCTACAAAAAAGGTCTCTTGCCAAATTCTCCTAATTTCGATAGTTTCGGAGATATCCGCGATCAAATCAGTAGCGAAGAGGTATATAACAGGATGAGTCGATTTTCCCTGCCAATGGTTTTTCTCAAATATCTCAGAAACTAGTGGAAATACGTCTTTTTTGCCTCGAAGCTTTCTTGTAGCTCTTGAAATTCTCTACAAAAAAGCATCAGGACAAAAAGGGCGTATCTCCATTAGTTCCCGAGATATTCGTAAGAGAAGATCAGCGACAAAAAATCGACTTATGTTTACCTCTTCACTACTGAAATGAGAGTCGAATTTTTAGGATTACCTCGTTTAAAAAAATCATGCTTTCAGCTGTGCTTCGCAAGAAGAACGTATTCCAGCGCTGCTCCAGCAGTAAAAATGTACATCGATGGACAATTCGTTGAATCAAAAGCAACTGAATTCACTGAGGTTCACGATCCTGCCACTAATAAATTACTCTGCCGTACTCCAAAATCTACGAAAGACGAGATGGAGAGTGCAGTGAGTAGTGCAAAGAATGCATATGAAAAATGGCGCAACACGAGTGTCCTCACGAGGCAGACACTGATGTTGAAGTATCAGGCACTAATCCGCGAGCATTCCGTTAGTATTATTGAATTTTTTCAATTTTTGCATCGAATAAAATTGAAGACTTCGCGAATTCTATTGAATTTAATTCATTTTAGAAAGAAATAGCGGCGAATTTGGTAAAAGAAAATGGAAAGACAATGGCTGATGCTGAGGGGGATGTTCTTCGAGGTCTTCGTACGTAAAAAATGTTGAAATTTTTTTTTGTTGTTTATTAAGCAATTCGATTGAGTGATGAAGTCAAGAAACGAATTGAATCAATTTAATGTTCGATTTTTTCAAAATATCTCGGAAACCTTTTTTGTAAATGATTTTTTCCACGAAAAAGGTATCTGCCTGAGATTTTTTAACTCGCTTTGATTCCGAGATATTTTGGAAAAACTGAAATGCAATCGATTTTGATGAATAATTAATTTTCAGAGGTTGTCGACGCTTGCACCGCAATTCCAACACTTCAGATGGGTGAATCCAGCCAAAACGTAGCAACAGACATGGACATTATCTCCTACAAGGTTCCCCTCGGTGTCACAGCCTCAATCTGTCCCTTCAATTTCCCAGCAATGATTCCCCTTTGGTCATTTCCCATTTCAGTTGCTTGTGGAAATGCAGCGATTCTCAAACCCTCAGAGAGAGTACCTGGTGCATCAATGATCCTCGCTGATTTATTCACCAAGGCTGGAGCTCCTCCGGGCCTTCTCAACATCATCCATGGTCAGCATGACGCTGTTAACTTTATCTGTAGGCATCCTGATATCAAAGCTGTGTCTTTCGTTGGTTCTGATCAAGCTGTGAGTATGGAGTATCATTTTTCAATGTTCATTTTCATGATTATCTCGAGAACGATGAGAGATAGAGAGTTGGAGATAGTTTCATTCGAAAGCTAGGGAAATTTGAGCTGGAAAAGAGTATAATGAAGCCAAAAAGTTCGTCCAAAAACTTCGGAACACACTTCAAAATGAAGTTTTCCAACCTAAAAACTTCAAATATCGGTACTCCTATTGTTTGAAGAGGAAAAAGGGTCATGTGGGTATGCCTTCCAGCTCAAATTTCGCCAGCCTTTCAATGAAATCATTTTGAACTTTCCACCTCTTCAGGTTTCGAAGACAAATGTTGAAAAGTCCCCAGAACTTCAATACTTGACTTTAATCACGTCATTTTGCTCAATATTTTGAAGAAGAGAAGATACAGAAAGTTGAAGATGGTTTCATTCAAAAGTTCGGGAAATTTGATTTGAAAACCACTGTAAGGAAGTCCTTTTTCCTCCAAAACTTCAAAAGATACTTCAAAACGTGAAGTTTCACTATCTCCTAAACTCCAAGAGGAAAGTAGGTCACCAGGGTATGTTTTCCAGCTCAAATTTCCCTGGCTTTCCAATGAAAATATTTTAAATCCTCTCTCTCTTCAATTTCTAAAAATGAATCCCAAAAATTCATAAAAATTTCGATATTTCACTCGGGATTCCAGGGTAAATATATCTACAAAGAAGCTTCAGCCGCAGGAAAACGTGTCCAATGCAATATGGCAGCTAAGAATCACTGCGTAATAATGCCAGATGCAAACAAAAATAAAACAATTTCCCAAATTGTTGGTGCTGCATTTGGTGCAGCTGGACAACGCTGTATGGCACTCTCAGTCGCTGTTTTCGTTGGTAAATCGAACGAATGGATACCAGAGCTCGCTCACGCTGCTAGCAAGCTCAAGGTCAATGCTGGTCACATGCCAGACGCTGATCTTGGTCCAGTTATTTCACCAAAATCGAAACAGAGAATTTTCGAATTGGTTGAATCGGGAATTAAGGAGGGCGCTAAAATTGAATTAGACGGACGCGGAATCGTTGTGGCTGGTTTCGAAAAGGGGAATTTCGTTGGCCCGACTGTGTTATCTGGAGTTAAGGTAATTAAATTCTGAGTGATTCGGTGATAATTTAAATTTCTCATTCAATGAAATTTCACTTGATCTTTGAACTTTTTAAAATTCACCGGATATTTTTGAACATTTTTGTGTCAAGAAGTTGAATTATGCAGATTGAGTGCTTTCTTTTGATTCAAAGAATTGTAAGGGAAGTGGAAAATAAGGGAGATGGAGAAATTTTTATGGGAACCGTTTTTTGTAGATTTTTTTGTCAAAAAAAGGTTGTGACGTTTCGTGAAAGTGATGTTTCATTTTTCAAGAGCGTTCCGAATAATCTAAATAGGGGAAAACGGGTAGTAATACGGATACATATCCGTAGACACCTGGGGTAGAATGGACAGTTGTGAAAAATTGTGTGGGATTTTTTTTTTAAGTAAAAGAATTTGATTTTTGTCATAACTAAATTTTTTCGAAAGACAGAAGAAACGAGAGTTTTCCAGTAATTTAGTAAAAATTACATATTCTTAAGCTAAAAAAGCTGGATAAATGAATTTCTAGGAGAAACATTTGGGATGTGAATATTCTTGTAGAAAAAAAATTAGAGGAATCCAATATTTCGAAAAAAAAAAAATTTGGTAAAAAAATATCAATTTTTTCTTGATAAAAACTAAAAATTAAATATTCAAACCAAAACACGTTTTTTCCAAAAGAAAAAAAATAATTATTTGAAAATCAACAATAATTTAACGTTTAGAAAAAAATTAAAAATTCATTTAAAATAATTCTACTTTTATCCCAAAAAAAATTCGTTAAGATGCCCATTTTATCCCATCTTCCTTTCTTTTAGCGCTCATTTTTTTCGAAGAAAAAATTCTCATCAAAATTCTCAAAATATTTGACGAAAACAAAGTTTATGAATTAACAAAGATTTTTAATTTGTTAAATCAATTTCAGCAAAACATGACTTGCTACACGGAGGAAATATTTGGGCCAGTACTTCTCTGTATGTCCGCAGATACTCTTGATGATGCAATTAAAATTATAAACGTTAATCCTTATGGTAATGGTACAGCAATATTCACAACTAATGGCGCAACAGCAAGAAATTATGTTAATAGAATTGAGGCAGGTCAAGTTGGTGTTAATGTACCAATTCCTGTGCCACTACCAATGTTCAGTTTTACTGGCAACAAGGGATCGTTCCTCGGTGACAATCATTTTTACGGAAAATACGTAAGGATATCGTTAATATCACTCACAGCTTTTTCTGATTTTTTTTCATTTATCTAATTTCTTTTTATTTTCATTTTTATTATCAGGGAATTAATTTCCACACTCAGACGAAAACAGTTACGCAATTGTGGAGGGCTGGAGACGCTACTGACATCGCCACATCAACAGCAATGCCAACGATGCAATAAAAACCTCGGAATCTCTTCATCTTTCCCATAATTTTATTGAGGAAACGAAAATCACTTCATAAAAATTACAATATCTCGGGAAATAACAAACGGAGAGCAATGAAACCTGTTTCATTGGAAAGCTGAGAAAATTTCCGATGAAACGCACTGTAACAACCCTACTCTACTCCAATTTTTGACGGAGTAATCCACTAAAACCCGTTTTACCCCTCTAAAAATGTAAAATTCCATTATTTCGAGAACCGCTGGACAAAAATGAAGTTGATCAGAGTGTTTTCCATCAGAAATTTTCTCAGCTTCCCGATGGAACCATCGGCGACCGTCTCCGATGCATCCTTCACGAGATAATCCGGAAAAAACACAATTTTTCTCTAAGGTCCCATAAAAAAAATGCTAAACAAAGAGATAAAAGTTTTCCTCCACATAAAATCATGTCTTCCAATTACAAAATGAACATTTATTTTTGTATAATTAAAAACACATAAAATAGCAACATCCGCCTCTTTATGAGGCCCTCTCCATGAAATAAAAAAATCCCAAGAGAATTATAAAACTGAAATAAAAGGTGAAAAAAGGCAGAGACTTAAATCAACAAGAATTTTTCATGTACGCAGGCGCAATTTTCGATTCTTCTATCCTTGCAATATATATCTCCCACACTACCCCGTTATACTCCCAAAGTCCTCCACCTTTCTGCCCGGACTAGAGACCCACCGACCTCAGTGTACGTTAAACCGGGTTGTCTGGTTAATTATTTTACAAGTGAATAAAAAATATTTTTCCAACAATAATAATAATAATACGAGTTTCATCGTGAGTACACCAAAATAAATAATGATTATTGTGACAATTTATTATTTTTCTTTCAATAATTTCATGGAAAAATTGCGGAAATTTTAATTGAAAATTCAATTATTTATTTTTCTTCTTTTTTTAAAACGAATTCATCAATTTTTTTCACTTTTATTTTGTGAGTTCGAAAGGACAAAGTTTATTGAGACGATCAATGAGGCTTTTCATCTGGATTTTTCCAATATGTGAAAAATGTAAAATTCAAACGATGAAAATTCAATGAAATTCAAATGAAGTTTTTTTTTAATTAAAGAATTCATGATTTTTTTTTAATAAATTGCTTTTTTATTTTGGATTTTGCAGAATTTCTCGAAATCTATTGAAATAAGAAAATTTTATTGAAAAAATGTGAACAGATTTTTTTTGTATTTTCTTCAGATTCCGAGATATTTCTCAAAAATTGCTTTGACCGTAAAATTAAATTTTTGATTGATCAAATTTTTTATTTTAATTAAAAAAAATAATTGAAAATTGATGAAGTTGATTGAAAGTTGATTGGATGTGTTAATTGGTCGATGTATTGCAAAAAAAATTATTTTGATTGATCAAATAATTTAATTAAATTAAGAATGTAATCGATTCGATTTTTTTCATAAAACTAAATTCATTTTTTAGCAATAAAAAAAATAATGTATAAAACAGTGAGAAAAGGTGATGCAAGCCTTCAATACACAATATTACCCCAAAATGATCAATTTTATGGTAATCCACCATTACCATCGCCGCCACCAGAAAGAAATCATCTGTTTGTATACAAATTAAGCACTGTTGCATTAATCATTGTGATTTTTATATCATGCATAGCAGTTGCACTATTGATTAATCACAGTGGTCCAAATATAATAAAAACCGTTAAAAGAAATCGTATTGATCATAAATTATTGACTAAAATTGATAACGATAGTAATTTAATTACTGAAACAATTAATTATGATGATGAAAATGACGAAGTTGATCTCGATGTATCATCAACGATTTCTTACGATAATTTTGAGGATAATTTTGGTACTGACGGGGCGGAAGAGGCTGGATCAGTTAGTAGTTATCAGGATGATATTTCGAGCACAATTTTGACCTCGACCGCAGGTAAAATTCAATTTAATTATTAATTCGAGGAGGTTGAGTTACTTTGAAAAAAATGGTTAAACGCAATTTGAAAGAATTGATAAAATCTGATGGATCATTTTTGTGATATCGCCACCCTAGAGTTAAAAGGGCGTAAGTGGCATTTTTCAAAAATCTACAAAAATTGAATCTGGATTCTTTTTTTCGTAAGAATGTTAGCTTACGCCCTTTTATTCTTCGGGAAAAAATGGCACTTACGCCCTTTTCATTCTACAGCGACGATATGATGAAAAAAATCAGTGGAATTTTTGGGGGATTTGGGAAGCTATCAACGGAGAAAATTACATAAAAAATTCCGTAAAAATTCTTTTATCCCCTAATTTTCAAAATATTTCGAAAAGAATGAATAATTTTTTTTTCAATTCAAATGAAGTCGTTCCAAAGAATTAAATAGAATAATTAAATTTTCTAAAAAATCGGCTAAGTAAAGTAAAGAAAAATTGAACTCTTGCAGAAATAAAACAAACAACGTTCGACTCAAAAACCGAAACAACGTCGCAATTATCAGAAATAAATTTATCACAGAGTTACGATACAACGATTACACCAGTATTAACAAGCCAGGGATTATTTTTTTCGACTAAAGATTATGAAAAGACTAGCTATGATGATACAACGACGATGAAAAGCTCAACTGGGTCATTCAAGAAAGCAAAGATGCCAAGGGTTACCCTAAAACTACGTGAAAATGAGACCATCCCGCAAATGTATATGAAAGCCGGTATTGCGTCTTACAAGAAGGGTAATATTACTACTAGCGTGTTGGCACATGGCTTGAGCCTCGAGGGACTTATCTTCAAGACACCCGAGGGTACTATTAAACCCTGGAGCGAGAAGTGGCCCTTCTCCGACTCATCACCTTATGTGCAATGGAAGGTAAACTATTTTTGATATAAAATGATTATTACGCTCGTGATAATTCGGAAAGGAGTAGTTTTGGGAGAATAACGGTTTGCACTTTTTTTGGGGAATTTAATTCTCTACAAAAAAGGTCTCTTGATGAATTTTCGTGAACCCAATAGTTTTAGAGATATTGGCTAAAATAGAACGAAAAAATTTCCCGGTTTTTTCGAATCGATAAACAAACTCAGAAACCCAATATTTTTTAATGGGAATATTTCCTTAATGAGTGGGTTCATGGAAAATTATCAAGAGACCTTTTTCGTAGGGAATTCAATTCTCTACAAAAAAGGTCTCTTGATAAATTTTTGTAAACCCACTAGTTACCGAGATATTCGTCAAAATATGACGACTAGAATTTTCAGAATTATCTTGCAAAATCTAAAAATCTATTTGAACGAGTACTCATCATCTAATTAATTGGAATGATTTAAATGTTTACTATTTTCATCAAATACTTCATCTTTACATACGAATTTCTCAGTGAAACATTATTTTTTAAACTCTCGTAATTAAATGGATACACATTTTATTCACTGAGCCGTTATTTCCGCTTCATAAAACGGGAAAAATATTTTTCCCTTCACTTCGGAGGAAAAGACAACTTCCGGTGCTTTTTAATTAAAATCTTCGCCCACTCGGTAAATTCCCTCCATTCCCTTTATTTTTTCTGACATTTAATGTTTAATTTTCACGTTTAATAAATTTCATTGGGAAAATTTCATTTCCTCGGGCGAATAGGAGAATAAAAATTTTCTTTCCAGTAATTGTGAATGATAATTTTTGGGTTGATGTAAAGATAGAAATTTTATCAAATTTATTCATCATTCAGATTGCCATTGAATTTATTATCGCTTCACGAATTTTTGTGAACAAGAAAATTTAGCTTTAAATATTGATCGAGTGGGAGAATTCTAAAGAGAAAAAGAGGCGAAAAAAATCGTATCAGGACCTTTAAAACACGTGAACCAAGAGGGAAGTTTAATGGGGATCGATAAACACCGCGTGTTTAGCAATCTAAAACTATTTTCATCTACTTTGACTTGCGAATATATTCATTTATTTTAAAAGTAAATAAAATTGATGTATTTTCAAAATTTTCGCAATTTCAATGAGAAAAGCGGAGAATCGAGGTTGGAAAATACCATAGTAGAAGTAACTTTGGCTGACTATTTTCCGAGATATTTGATAAAACGATTTAGTGGCGAGGTAGCAGCTCATTCTGTAAATATCTCGGCAACAACGTGGCTTAGGAGAATTTGTTGAGAGCTTTTTTGCAGATTGTGGAATTCTTTACAAAGAAACTCTCGTAGAACTATTATTTAATCCTGATTATTTCGGAGATATTTTCCATCAATAGAAAATCGAATTTTCTAACACGTGTTACCGTGTTAGGCGTGTTACCCTAAAACACTCAGAACCAGAGATATTCCCCAAAAATTAAAAATTCCCAAAATTGACAAAATTTAATTCTTTGTTCACCATCGTCTGAATTCAACTACAATTTGAAGTCTTAGTGTCACTCTAATCTCGAGTAAATAACGCCTCGTCAATTTCGCTATCGAAATTCGTTTCTTACAATAATTTTTCCACTATTATTTATTTTCAGAGAGACAACGAGATGAGGGAACAGATATTTGCCGTTCTAGTTACTCTCATGGCAGTATCGGTGATGATTTTTTGTGTACTATCGCTAGCACAATTGAAAGCGTCACGGAGAAGGTGGCAGAATATTGAGGAGCCACCGCTGAAAGGTAGAGAGGACGAGGAGAGTGAGGGAAGATCGAAATTACTCGATTCCGAGGACAAAGAGAATGAGGAGAAAGAGTAAAAAAACATTTATCATAAAAAAAAAATCATTTATTTATTAATTGATTTTTTTGCGAAAGAAAAATTAATTCTCCGTTCTTTCAATGTTTTGATTGGCTGCAAGCAAAATATTTTCTCCGACAATGAAAATAATTTCATAGTCCAAAAAATTCAGTGGAAAATTCGGAGGTAGAAAATAAATCAGTGGTGAAGCGGTGAACAAAGAATTGTTATTCTATTACTTTGTTGGTTGTTATTTTATGGAATATTTTCGATTTTTTTTTGTGGAAGCCCTTTTTTCAGAGATAAATTAATGATGCAACATTTTATTGAATAAGACTTTTTTTTTTACAAATTGATGTAAAAAATTCATCGTTATTGTTTTGTGGGCGTGCCGTGTTCGCTATCAGAATTTAAATCCAAATGTGGTCATTAAACTTGAGACGAACACAAATACGAATGATTAATTTCATAATTTTCATGATAAAAAGAAGGAAAGAAAAACTGAAAACATTTAGATTATCAATGAGGCTTCATAATTTCTAAGTAAGTGTATTAATTAAGGAAATTGCATATCCAGTCGTAACAGGCACGGGAATATTTTTTAACGATTAAATCAATTTTTAAAAATCTTTTTTTGCTCAATTATTATCTATGATCTGTCCAAATTTAGAGATACATTTTTTATTTCTATTTTTTCTCATCCATTTTGCCCCGGGGTCCATCCTATCCCACTTGCCTCCAACAATATTATCATGGAATATCAGGGACGGCGGCGATAGTGCTTAATACCGAAAGAATAACTTGAGTGAAAAAAAATTATCAATAAAATTACAAATGAAATTTCTTCCAAAAAATTTCCTCCAAAAATTGATTGTTTTTGTCAGAATCATTAATTGATTCAATTCTTCCTGAACAATTATAAAAATTATTGAACAAAGAAATTGATGTCTCATCATTATTTTTCTCAGTAAAAAAATCAATATATTTAGTAAATTTTATTAATTTGAGAGAGAAAATAGATAGGAATTAAAATTGATGGAAAAATCATAGAAAAAGAATAAAAGAAAAATTTTAAGAGAAAATTAATAATTTCCGTACAAAGTTGAATAAAATGAAAAAAAAGAGCTAAATGATTTTAGTGAAAAGAGAATGGTTTATATTTTATATGTTGAAAT
>JABSMS010005277.1:0-34999 GCA_018902275.1 Aleiodes sp. PSUC_FEM 10030003
ATATATATTGTCTTGAGAAGGTAAGGCGAGGGGGGAAGGTTACACTAAATACGAGTATATATTTTTCGTTGACCTCGAAAAAACGGTTAAACCAACAATGATTCTTCAGTGCTATTCGTGAAATTTGTATTGCAAAACCTCGGGCAACAATGAAGTGAAAGAATAGTAATCTATTATATACGTGAAAAAAACACGGCCGCTTGCGAGTGCTGTTAAAATCCAGAGCTCTTGAGAAAATCTATAAATTAATCAAAATTACCCATATTCTTCATTTTGTAATTATGAAAAAAGATAAGGTAAGAGACACATGTACAATTAGTTAATCGTTGTAAAATCAGAAAATCTCACAAGGACATGTAAATAATTTCTCGTGGACTAAATTTTTCAATTCCATAATCATTCAATTTTCCTTATTCATTGATTCTTTATAATTATGCTAATTATTATGTGGAAAAGAAAAATACCAATTCGCAGCGTTTAAAGCATAATTACTTTGGTTCGCTGTACTCTATAATGAAAATAAGAAGACTTTTTTCTTTTTCAAATAATTATTCGTAAAACTACCTCTAGAATGTAATGCGCAACTGTTTTTAAACACACAGCCAGAGATCCCCAGAGTTGAAAAGAAAATCAGATGGAAAAAAATGACATTCCCCATGGACTTGAGCACCAAGTGCGGCATCCGGTTTGTGTGTTGGTGCGAAAATAAGTATACGATCTCCTGCTCTTTTCTTGTTTTTTGGATTGTTAGATATGTTACTTCTCTTCTATATTCCTTCCTCACGATCTAGCGCTTTTCAAGCGTGATTCGCGTCTACAGTTCGTAGCCGTTTTCTTTGCACGCTTATTACCCTAATTCCAGTCCTTAACACACTGTTGAACCGCTGGAGTTACATATACACTTGTTTATTTATCGGTTTGTTTTAACTAAGCGTCAATCTGGTCATCATTTTGACAGAAAATTACAAGCAAACGCGAATAAATAATTTAAATATATCAATGGGCTTTCATTACCGGTATAAAAAGAATTTATAAAAAGTCACCATAACCCGTGGCTTTCTCGTTTTATGAATTACAATTAAGCTTTGATTTACATCTTCTTAATCATTATCAGTTGGTATAACAAAAATAGCCAATTAATTAGTGATATCCAAGAGTTAAATGATAAATTTACCATGTTTAATTTTTTTTTATTCTTCATTGAATAATTGCGATAATTTTCATAAGTAAACTCTGATATAGTAAAGAGGCAAAACGATATATAACATCACATCAAAGCCTATATGCATCTCTGTAGAACATTCTCGCGATGCTGTGTTTCGATGGCGTGGCGTTCCTGGTAGATAATTATCACTAACCATCAGCTATTTGCAAGGAATGGCTGATAATTGCCACGTTGTTGGTTACCTCAGTCAAGCGATAACCCGTCTAGGACTCGCCACCCAACACACCTCTCACTGTTCCTAGGTTATACCCTTTTTAATTTTGTTTTATTTCATCTTTTTTATTTCATAATTCTTGAATTTTTTTCCTTCATTTATTTCTTATTTAACGAGACGTCACGTTGGTTTTCCTTCTAGCTACGACTCGCTCATCTCCTTGAGGGCTTCTTGTCTTACCAGCAGCCTTTATATTATTACCATACAAAGAAAAGACCAGAAACACTTCAACCATGAATCCATTTTGTTAAATAAATCACAGAAGAGAATCTTTTGAATTCCATTATTGTTTCTCTTCAAGATAAATCAATTGCAAATAGTTTGGAGTAATGGACTGTAACAATACAAAGCCTACAAGTGCTTCTTCTCCTAGTTGTTGAAGACAAGAGGCAAAAATCAATAATGAATAATTAACAAATGAATTCCGTTCGGAAAAATATACAACAATAATTTCCACTGAAGAATCAATGACTTTTTTCTCTTTTTGGAATTAGTAATCAGTACTGGCGCCATATTGACTGTTTTCTCTCCTCTGTTTGAAAACGAATGATGAACATCAATAATAAATAACTATTAACCAACTATTTTTATTAGGAAATCAAATGAGAAAAATCACTTGAAGTCAAAATTAACTTAACAGTTGATTCTCAAGTACATATACCAGTGTGGCAGGCTTCACCATAATTATCAACAACGACTATCCATCAGGCTGATTATATACCTTTATATCCCTTTTTTTCCTCGTATTTTTCTCTATCTCAACTTCTTTTTCCATTGAATTCATCTAATTTAAAATTTCTTACACGATTTTTCATTATCTCAGGAAGAATCATAGAATCACTAGCTTCCAAAAAATTTGGTTTAAAAACATTATTTCCATGTAACAAAAGTTATGTTTCTAGAAGTGGTAAAACGAGTTAAGAGTTGAGGATACACAATTTTCATGTTGCGTGATATCTTCAAGATATGGACAAACGTGACACGCGTGTGCGTGCCCATCCTACGGGATAAACGGTACATATACGCCACCATTAATAACATTATGCGCGTATATAAGACGTCAGTCTTGGGTCCGAGGCGGACGCGTTTGGATTATTAAATTGGTTGGTTGTATACTCATTTAAACTGAGGGATTTTACAGAAGGCAGAAGGTATATTAAGAATGATCCGACGGTCACGCAGGGTACCTATTATGTTGTACTTTTTACATTTTTTTATTTCTCTCAAACATACGAGAAATCAAAATAAAAGTATCTCAGTATTCAGTGAATATACCTGCAATTACCGGGATTATATTAAAAACTCGTTCTTTTACTTTACCAATGAAAATACAAGGTATTTAAATTTAAAAAGCCATAAAGATGAAATAAAAGGAGAATCCAGTGAATAAAATGACGAGCTCCTATTCAGAGTGTATAATAAGCGCCGAAAGAATTTCTACGATTCGAACTTTTGATTGTCTGTTGATGTATACGTACTACAGTTGTAATCTAATGTTGGTCAGCCACGCGAACCTATCATAACCCCTTGGTCCAATCGTTGGCCATCTAATGACACGGTTGCTACTGATATAACTGTCTTGCTTGTACGGATGCAACTCAATTTGCATTTATACGAATGCTAATAACATCTATATCCCAAAAAAATCTAATCCACCGAAGGAGCAATAAAGAACTTGAGAAATGAATTTGTGAATGAGAACAAAGAAGGAATGTAGGCATTGTAGATCGATATTGTTGCAAAGGTGGTTTTCTCACACCAAACTTGGTGATAAGTTGCTGTTGACGTCTGGACCATGTACGCATGACTCTTTGTCGCATTGAGAGTTGAGCCAAAAGGAACACATTTTTATTCCCAATCTTTTCTCCTTCATCTCCACCTTCGCCTTGTTAAAGACCCACCAGGACACGCCTGCTCCCCTCTCTTTTCTCCTTCTCGCACTCACATCTGGGACAATATTGTAAACAAAATGGTATCACTATTTCATTGGTAACCCGACACCCCATGGACCCACACACATTGAGCCCAAGTTCCTCTTATGTTTTTTTCGTCTTATTTGTGGCTGTAATTTTCTTGTCTCATTAATTTTCGTTCGCTCTTAATTTTTTGTTTTGTTTTTTTAAACATTAATTTCGATTCGCCTATTCTGTTCTGGTTCTTCATCATGTATGTAGTCAGTAATTTAGAGCAATAATGTCTCTCTTCAACTGAAATCATGTGCACAATTTCTTGACTCTGATTTCCTGGATTTGTAAGAGATTATCCAGGAAATACATTGTTTTTACCATCTCGTATTGATAATACAGTGTTATTATCGCCATCAACTTATATGGTGTTAATTTTGAGCCTGTTACATGACTGGCTTCTCTTTATGGTAGAGCTATGTTATTAATATTTCTGGTATTATTTCTTCTTCAATTGCTATCTCTCTTTGAAAATGTGGATTGAAAAAAAAAGAAATATAAAAATTACTGTGAGGACACGATTCTGGTGGTCCAAGCTGTTCTGCTTAAACCTGAAATTAGTATACCTTATAACCGAACATCCAGCGCCGTGATCGTGTCGTTCTCATGTTATTCAAATTCAACATCCCACTCTTTTACAAGAAAAAATGAAAACAAAAAGCATAATGAGAAGAAAAAGAGTTACCTTATTAGTAATAGGTGATAATCTCAACTAATTTATGCGACGATAAAAAATGTCAGTAAAAAGTAACTATGTGAGAAAAAAAAACGCCAAAGCCTAAGAGAGAAGAGAATTACATAAGATATTGATGAATCATTAATTCGACTCAATCAATTTCATCGGGCGTTTATATTTGGTCAGAGTTGAGACATTGATGGGACTTTTATGATGTTGAATATATGTCTTGGGGTTTGTAACGAAGAAAGAGTCAGAATGATAAGCTGCCGAAAATGAAAAAGAAAGAGAAGGAATAAAAACTGAAGAGTATTTGAACGAAGAAGAAACGGAATGATGCTAGAGAAAGAGGAAGAAGAAGAATAACCCAAGGATCACCGATCGAGGACCAAGAACATTTGTCAGGCACTTTAGGGCCCCTTTCGTATCCATAGCATTGTTTTCCTCTCCATTCCCAACTAGAAAGCACGAATTTAACTGGTGTTTTACACGCGCAATTCCTGGAACCCGGGTCTTTTCTACAACCTGGGGCATGGCCATATCCCTAAAGCTAGTTTTCAAGTCAGGTATAATACACGTGTATATACGACGTTATGTGTCTTTCTCTCCTTCTTCAACTTCTTTCCATCAGTCCAAATTTCTTCTTCGTTTTTCTTCATTTTATACCTTTTTAATTCTGTCCTTCTTTCTCTTCTAACTTGTTCAACTGTTTTCCCTCCTCCTTCATACATACTAGTAATACATGCCTCTCCTTCTTTCTCTCCTTGTACCCTCCGGGGACCCCACTGTTGTCCATTTCGCTTGTCAGGCCCAATTTGTTGAGGCTCAGGGACGTTGTGTGCTCTGTTACAGTTTATTGCCGTCATTACCTTACGATCGTTCCTAGTAGAATCAAACGATTTGTATGTTCGCTGGGATCAACTAGTTTATCACACATTTCAGATAAATGGAGCACGAAAAACAATTTTTTGATTATAACGTAGTTAACAAGCTATAAATTTACTGGTAATCTCAAATTGGATCGTAAAGTGTGTGTCGTATTCTTTCAACTCGACAAATTCAATTTCTCAATTGTTTGAAAGAATTCCAAAGAAAATGAAATTTTAAAATCAACTGTGAAACTTTTCAGCAAGAATGAATCAGTAGAAGAATGTAATATGCAACGAAAAAACAGAGAAAACAAAATATTCTCCGACGGATTCCCGCGTGTGCGATTGTGTGGCAGAATAAATGTAAACTGGGAGGGTAATTTGCAACACCGGCAATTTACATAATTAGCAGTTCCAAAACCAAAAGAGGTCCCTCTTCTGCTGCCTCGATATATAATACATCCCGCCCTTTCTCTTCATTTCTCTATACACTACAAACCTGAAGCATTGCCTCCGAGAAGGTTAAAAACTGGGTGCATTGGCGTATAACTATCTCAACAAGGGTATAAATTAATTGTGATAAAAACAAAAATCTTTTTTTTCTTCTGTCATCATTTTTTACTGATATAATTTATTTATTTTTCTTCTTAATTGAAGATTTTCCATTCTGCTATATCGTAAGGAACACGACTTTAATCATTATTTTCTGTTCGTTCTTTTTTTTCCGTTTAGCCGAACAATATATTTCTTATACTCATTTACCGTCGAGGTTAGGATCACAATTGACTATTTACAGAGATATATACAAATGTTCATGTTTATTTCACCTTAATTTTCACTAAGATTCACTAAATAATTTAATTTTTTTTTTCTTGACATCTTAATATTGAATACTGCTCCTGTTTCCATTTTATTCTGGAACAACGAATCTAATCCGTAAATACACCTTAAAACTATTTATTACACTGGGTTCGTTGATTAAAATGCTTTTCTCTTTCAAGTTTTTTCTTCTGTAATCAAGTTTGGCACTCGCTCCTCATTCGTTAATATCAAGTCTCTTATTTACACACAAACACATGGCCTCTTCTATGGCATATATATATGTAGAGAAATATATGGCTTAACTTCACATCGTGTTAAGGAAAAAAGAGTAAAAAACAAACAGGAGAAAATAAGAATTATTCTCTTGGAGTCTGTAGTTTCCGGTGGCCATTTAGCGTCTTGTCCCCAGTCCGACCAGACAATAGGGTCCATTTACACTGACTTCCGATGCTTCAGTTGACTCTCTTTCCTGTCTTTCCCCAATGGGTAATTCCTTGTTTCTCTCAAACAACAATTCTTTTCTTCAATTTTATGAAAGAATTTTACCAGAAATTTTCAACATCCAGCTACGCTTCAGAACCACTAGAGCAGTCTTCGGCTTTTGGATCAATTAATTCAGTCTCATCGTCGTCATCTTCATCATGATGATAATCACCTGTCTCTTGTTGCCATTTACTAACGTGATGAGTATTTTTGTTGCCATTACCATTTGGATTATTGCCCCCACCCGATTGTTGCTGTGCTTTTGCTTCTTCTTCCTGTTGTACCCTCTTGTGCTTTGTTCTGCGATTTTGAAACCAAACTTTGACCTGTAATGAGAAAAAAACAAAATTCATTCTAAACTCCATAAAATAGTTTATTTTTCTTATAGTCTACAGAGAAATTTAATCACTGCAATCATTAACATTTGTATGAGCTCGAAATTTTTGAACAATGTCCTAAAATTTCAGTAAAGAAATTTTTCAAATGGGGTAGTCTCAGCGTTGAAAATACCCTTTGAAACACCCCTAAACATAGTATCCGGTTACAATTGCCATTCACTCGCATCATATACTGCATTGAAAAATAGCATCATATCCTTGTTCTATTGTACTCTGAATTGACTCCGCTTGGTGACGGTTATTCTTCTTTTCATAAAAAGGGGTGTGGATATTGGGGACACTCACAATTCAACCATTTTTAAACACTATCGACGCGTAAAATCGCCATTGTGTATGAGAAGACAGAGTCTGGGGAGGTGAAATGTTTGGATAACTCGTTTACAGAGTGCCAGCCCTTGGATATACGTTTTGACATACACCGAGATTAGGGAGGACGAGGTTATCTCAACAAATGGTTCTGATGCGATATTTATCAGTATAATATTATTCCATTTGTTAATTCGAATGAAATTATTTTATGATATTAAACTTAACGAATTAAAGTCAGAGTTATTATAATAATTATTGTAATTTTCGAACTCCCATGAGGAAACTTGAGAAGAAAAAAAACTTACATCTTCAAAGTTCTACGAGACCGGAAAAAGCAAACCTGATGGCCTTAATCGAGTTTTACCCCCATTTGAGTGATAATCATCCCCTCTGAAGGAGGTTGTCATGGTAACGCAACCCCTGGGGCGGATCATAACGTGAAGCTGTAACCAATCCCAGTGGATCAACCCCCTTTGTGTACCTTCATAATTTTGAGCAAAAAACATCGAACCAGAATCATTTTTTTTCTCCATTTATTTCACATGTTCTTTTTCTCTCCCACTTTTTTCTTCTTTGTAGTAGCGATGAGAGAGATATGGAAGAGTCGGCGGTTTGGATAATTGAAAGCCCATTGCCTACTGACTGGTGGTAACAGAAGTGGTTTTAAGTGACAGTAGTACCTTACAGGTAACTGGTGAGTGTGAACGTCAAGAGATCGAGCGCGTTCCCATAAGGACGAGAAGTCAAAGACAGGAATAACCAAAACGGGAGGTTCATAGATCGCGTACTCACATCTGGCGTCAATAGTAAAAAACATAAAATTTATTCAATCATTTAATGTTTATATTTTTTTTATAAAAAGATGAAAATATTTTTTTAAAGGGCACGTGGAGTTTGATTGGTCGGATTAAATAGAACTAATCCAGCGGATTCTCAGAGATTCACGAACACAAAAACCTTTTTAATCCCCTACCAACGGATATGCGAGTTAAATAAACCCTCGATATTATTTTTCGATCCTCGTACGCGTTTAATAACGACCACGCAAATTCAGGGGGAGAGCACGGGGAGGAGGGAAAGAATAGTACAGACAGACACACTGGGGAGTTGAAATGGATCTCCTGCACAGTGCTGGTGATTGAGAATTACGTGTGGAAAAGCTCCCATTGGGTGTGTATAAATGTGGATATGGGTGAGGCCATATTAAGCCGTGGTTATCGGTCTCTACCTCTGTTTTTTTAGGATAGAATTGACGATATATTGATGCAGACCTGTGTATCTGATCACAATCTTTGAGCTATCATCTGGGGAATTGGATATTTTTCTTTTTTGGTCATAAAAAAGAATCGAATAATATATGACATCAGCTTTTTTAACACAACTTTTTTCTATGTGATCATTTTGATAATTTTAATTAATTGTAGGAATTAATGAATTGTAATTTATTGAGTTGCGATAACTCTTTAAACCTCGACCCACTGAATGCTAAATTTGTTGATTCAAATGAAATTTAATTAAATTATCTAACTTTTTTTCGAGCTTCAATTCAATTATCAAAATGGACCAAATAAATTTAATAGAACAATGATAATGCAATTTGTAGATTGAAAATAATTTAATGTTCTCGGTGGTAACCAAGCGCTATCAAGTCAAGAAGAATAAGGAAGAAGCCTGCAGGATATTATGCAGGCAAAGAAGCGACGGTGACGCGCCTGCGGAAGCGTGACAAGAAAATCAAGTCAGTAACGCACGCGACTCCATGATTTTTCCTGTTTCTTTTACTTTTTCTCTTTCACTTCCACCATAAATGTTTAATCGATTCCAACTTTGTCGCGTAACTCGGCAAAACAGATTACTAATTACCCTTTTTATTTGAAACTTACGATGTGAAGAATTGTAACAGACTGTACGTCATTCCTGATGACGCATATGACATGAAACATACATAATGTGAAATCTCAATTTATACTTTATTCAAAGTAGCGCGACAACCACCGTCTCATTATGCACAAGGAATCGTCTACGCGACCTGCATAATATGCAAACATCCCTACCATTACCGTACGCGGACAGTGTAATGGGTCCAAGAGTTTGCCAGTTTTAGCAGCCAGGAAGGAGCGGATATTGCAAACGAACGCGTCACTTGATTCAATTATACTACTAATTGTTTATTTAATCATTACTAAGAAGTAAATGTTTACACCTTATTCAATCATTAAATTATCATGAATCATCAATGACTGATCCGTTCTCCTCAATTATCAACTCGATGATAAGATGGTGATTTTTGTGTTGCTAAAATAAACAAGTCCAATTCAAATTGCAGTAATGTTTCAAATTTTGAGATATATTACGACGATATATATTCCATGGATGATAGTTATCACGAAAAAGTTAAATTATTAAGAAGCTAATTTGGAACATGAAGAAAGTGTGGAAAGTAATTTCGTCAAATTTTTGGTACAGTAATTGGCAAAAGGTCAAAGGATCGAGTAATTTCGTATACGTAAATGACTACCACACATGCAGACATGAAAAACCGGTAAGAAATCGTCCTTATGTTTTTCTACATATACATATACGTCTGTGTCCTGAAACCACCAGTATACGATAAGAAACGATTTAAACAGATGATTTACGCATCGTACAAAATATGCCTTGTATATACCCACCATGGGACATGTTGTGAAAATTGAGTGTATATTATATACATGCATAAGTGTGTACACTTGTACACTTATAACGACGTTTCAAGAAGCGCAGAGACTATTCAGCGAGCGTAAACCGAGTCGAAACGACGACACTCAAACTACTTGATTTATACACCGTACATATTCTGAGTCCTCTCGCATTGCTAATTCGTGTAATCACCTCTTTTATGTTATTTTATTATTCTAACCTTTTTGTTTTCTTTTGTTTAATGACTTTTTTTATCCAATCTTTTTTACTCCATCATCATTTCCATGCTAATTAATTGCCACATCATGATATGCAGAATGAAAAAAAAACACAATAATCAGTGAAATTATATTCCCTGACAAGCGATCTTGAATTAACTGACTACATTTAATTAAAGTTAAGTGGGTTAAATAATCGAGATAATTTAATTAATTGGATTCGGACTCAATCAAGTGTGTCTTTTAAACTATTCGTTTGATAGAAGATTTTAAAAAATTATTCGCTGTAAAATTCGAGGTGGCGAGCCCTGATATGAATTAATTCTCGATTGATTGAAAATAGAATACCACTGGAGTGTGTAAAATACACTTGATATTGTTGTATACCATTGTCCCACCTGTTTGACTACCTATTCGAGCGATTATCTTTCAATTTACGTCTTTTGTTCGTTAAGTGGTCGATTCCGCTTTGTATATTATGACGTAATACACTTATAAGTTAATTTGTTCAGTATCGCAATTTCTTCGTGCCTTATCATTGATAACGAAATAATAATTGTAGTTATTCATATTTAAGTACGACGGCTTGTCTTCCTTCCTGGCTGTACTCTCTTATGCCGACAGAAAAGTATACATATATATTTACATTAAATATGTAAGAGAAACAACAAAATCTCACCTGCGTTTCTGTTAATGAGAGCGCCTGGGCGAGTTGTTTCCTCTCTGCTCCAACGACATAATGATTCTTCTCAAATGCATGCTCTAATTTCAATAATTGACTCGGACTGAATGCTGTTCTTATTCTCTTGGGTTTTCTAAAGGGCTGGAGAAGGAAACCTGGTATATCTGGACCTGAAAATTACCAAAAATTTAAATAAATTCTGGGGGAAAAAAATAAACATTTCATTGTAGTAAAGGGGAATCACAAAATTTTTCATGAATATAATTGGAATAATTTATAGACTTGTGATGCCATCATTAATTTTCTCCGTGCTTTCAATACAGCCTCATATTTAAATTCCGTTACATCGTTGAAGTAAGTAATTTTGAGCAATAAACCTCAAATATAACCGATTCAATATTCCATATAGAGACTTGAATGATTCTCCAATTGCAGTTTTTATTCTTGTTCTCTTTATTATTTTCTCTTTCTTCAAAAAGTAACATACAAAGGGCGGGCGCAATAAAGATAAGCACAAACTCACTGGCGTTATATTGTAAGCCACATACCTAATTGAGTATTCTCTACCTCGAAAGGCGCCTGTCGATCGTATAACGATACATACACTACCGGCCTAGGTTACGAACCAACGCCGGAAGTCGTTCAAGATACTAGCACTGGGTAATAACGGAAAAAAGACGATAAATGCGTGCCCACGAGGTTGCACATAATATGAATACAATGTGTGTCTTAGTAATTACTCGATAAATATGGAAAAAAAACCAACAGAGAGCACAAGAAAAAAAGAGGGAAAAAAACGACAAACTTTCTTCCCTTTTCACTTTGACGTCCAATACAATTACGTGAAGACATCTAAAAGAGGGCGCTTCGAGCAGCTGACGGAGCTGGGTCCCTGGAAGCGATGCGAAATTACTCGAAAATAATGCTAAATGGTGAAGGTATCAAATTATCTCCCGAGTTGTACGAGGTGAAGAAAATTTAAAAAAAAAGAAAATAAAGGAATAAAAAATTCAGAATTCCTTCTTTAAAAAGTGTTCTCTCCGTTTTCTCTGCAATATAGTATTGCTGCCCCTAATGCACTTTTAATTAATCGTTTCATGAGAGTTGACCGGTCGAATGCATTTTGAGAAATATTTCCTCCTTTTCCTCTCTCTTCTACCCTACTCCACTCCTTCTACAAGCAAATGGTAATTAGTGTTATTATGACGCGAACTGGTATCGTAATGCGGCCACGATTTACCATGAATTGCTGGGGAAAAATTCACGTGAACGCTTTCTCGTGCACGATGATAGATTGCAAAAATTCACGTATCTATAAAAGTTGAATATTTCAATCATGTACAGTTATTGAGATAAAAAGTCTTGAATTTAATTTCAAGAGAATTCCAAACGAAATGTGAAACTTGACACGTCGAGTGTCAGAATTATGAAGACATTCTGATTGGACAATATAAACTATCTTGTGAATGAAAAAGCAAAAAATACTCACACCCTGTGAAAAAGTCAGGAGTATAAAAAATGAGAGAAGTCAAAAAAAAACATTTTTTTGTCACGTGAAGTGTCGTGAGGAAGAGAAATAGCGGCACAATGGGTCAAGGGGGGCTTGGTAGAGGAGAGAAAAAAAGCGCGTGAAACAGCTTTGACAATGGAAATTCGGAGAGACCCATGAAAATGAAAGAAAAAAAATAAAACGTAATAATACTATAGAGGTAAAGCAATAGAGAGAGAAAGATAGTGGGCAAAAGTGGATGTCCTGTGTAGCGTGTCTAGGGATAAACGAGATAGAGTGACAATGAAGATTAGCATGCACTGATGTGATATTTTATTGATTCCAATGGTACTTAGACATGATTATGTCGTTTGTTTTCATTACACTACATTGTCGCCCTAGAGGGAAGAGGCCATTAATTATCCACGTTCCCTATCCTTTTGCGCCCTTTTTACTCCAGGCAAACGATATAGAAAAATGGAATAAGTTAATTCAATACTAATTTAATCCCAGCTTGATAATAGAAAGAATGAGTAAAGTTTCAGTCAGTATTTTGTAGATACTTGTTTAAATAACTGGGACAATGTTTGTACCGACACATTTAATGATAAACTATTGTTAATGTGTAGGCCTTGACTACTTAAACAGTAATGGCAGAACGATTGTACTGAGAAAGGTCATTAACTACTGGCACGGCTTATTTTTTTCCTCTTCAAGATAGGCGTGTAGCGTTGTAGCCTGTTATCGCAAGCTCTTCAACTTATTAACATAAGTACTGAACGATTAAATGGGATAATTACTATAGCGTTTATGTTCGTTCATTCGACAATGTATGCATGTTACAGATAATGGAAAAAAGGACTCCCGCAGTTATCAGTCATATAGTCCGATATGAATGAAAATAAACATTCACGTAACTGGCTTAACCAATTGGTAGGATAAATATAATTTGTACATATTGTATAGATTTGAATTCGTGGAGATGACTGAGCATTCTGTTTCCACACTGAAGAGCAATCAATTCATTGAATATAATGTTTAATATAAGGAAAAGAGAGGAAGCAATTACAATCAGTTCACTATCAGAAATGAAGGATTAATAAACGCGGAAGAGGGAAGCAAGGGGTTAATGCCTCCGGGAGTCTCTCTATCAGCACGCGATGTCGAGTGTTACACGACGATTAAACCAGCGAACAACTCAGAAATATATGATAAAGAACCAACTAAGAGTCGCTGGGGTCACTCGTACACACATATGTACGTCACGAAATCTTCAATTACGAAACGTTGCGTCACATTTTTTCTCATTATATGATTATGAAAACAAGCATGATGACACTACTGAAGAATATGTTAAATTGCTCATTATCAAATTTACTATTTCGTTTCGATAACGAAAAACAGAAGATAACAGAAATTAAGCCAATATTCTTTTACAATAAAAAATGAATGATTGTGAATGACTTACCAGCCGGAAATCTATGTGGGAATAGTCTACCATGCCGAGATAAAAGCCATGGAAATAGTGGATAACTATCCCGTGGTGGTTGATGAGGATGTGGTGGTGGATGACCACCAGGTCCAGCAGCATGTCCATAGGGACTGTGTGATGGTCCGTGCGGAGATCCCCCGTGATGTGCTTGAAGTGCAACTGCCAAATTTGATGCCTGAAAGTGTTGTGCTGCTGCCAAATTAGCTGCCAATGCAAATTGCTGCGTATGATATTCATTTTGTCCAGGTTGTGGTGGTGTTGGATGTCCTGGTAAACCATAGAGTGCCTTTATTTGTTCACTAGCGACGGCAGCAGCAGTAGCTGCATTAGGTGGTGGCGGCCCAAGGTAATTTGGACTGGGTCTAACAACACCAGGAGGAGGTTGAGGATGTCCTGGTGAATCACCATGGGATATTCTGTGCGGTGGACTTGGACTGTTGTTTGGTGTTGATGCACCACTGTGACTCCGTGTCCTACCATAATCCATGTGACTTGTCAATGACTGAACATGATGATGAGCCCTCTGATTACCTAACTGTCCATTGTGTCTTGTTACTGGATAAGATTCAATGGATGAACTCCTCGAAAGTGGCCTATCTGAACCTTCTGAGTGTGCACCCGGTGATCTAACAATTCTCCTAGATGAACGTGGTGATGATGAGCCTTCAACTTCAGTTGGACTACCATCACGTTCAATATCAACTCTCTCATGTAGTCTTTCCAACCTGTCATCACGACCACCCCCAACAATAGAGTCTATACTGAAACCAATTTTCGGCTTTGAGGGAACCGGGACAATTGGCGTCGGTGCGAGCGGCATCATCGTACGCTCGAACCCACTTCACTTTTATGAATTCCGTTATATAAATTAAAGCACTCAATAATGTACCTTAAAATCTATTTGAATCCTCTGCACACTATTTATTGACATAACACCAAAATTATCCAATTGTTGTTCCACATTCTCTCACATTAAATCCTCTATACTATGAAACAATTTGTTATCTTCAAAAAAATAATAATCAATTTAAACCATCAAATAAACAGACAATCACTTCAAACACGTAATCAATTACAGCACTGATTTGATTATATTTTTCCTGCTTTTCCGTCAATTCAAGCAAAAAGCACGATTATTAGGCTAGACTAAAGAGGAACGAGAAACTAACCGAACAGGATGCTTCTGGTCTGAGCGCTTGCTAGTGTTTGAGGGGAAAATTACCCGGCTAAACGAGTCCGGCCCGTGCCTCTGTCCCTGCCAATGGTGGTGATGGTGGGGGAAGAGTGATGTTCTACTGGGGAACCTTTTCTCCCCCACCACGAATATCAACTCAATTAGATGTGAACGAGCTTGTGTACAACAGAGGGGATAAAGAGTTAAGTACCAGCCCACCGTGGAGGTGTGGCTTATGAAAAAGGAGATTCCCCTAGAGGGCGTGGATATAAACAGCGCTTGCCATTGGAGAAAAACCCTTTGAATGCTTGTGTTGTACCACGTACTTGTAGAGCTCCGGTAGTCAAGAGCAAAGAGGGGGATATGCTTTTAGTCGACGATGGGCGTTAAACTCACGTTTTTGTCGTACGATTAAAATGAGACGTTTAATTAATACGTCTGAGGTAAAGAAGGAGGAGTGTTTCCTCGTTTATATGGTTAATGTTCACAGAAATTGTTGGTCCAGAAGTAACGACGACGGGGATGATGGTGCCGAGGCGATCATTCGCCCACGCCTGACTCGTCAGTAGGATTTCTACTGGAGCTCTTGGGTCAACACTTTATGTATTATAGACTGTTCATTATTGTCAATTTAAATAATCTCATTTTTATCAAAGTTCTTCTAGGTGCTTTGTCTAATCGATCACTCAATCACACGCAAACATAACTTGGAAACGCTCGTTGCCATAATTTTCTTCGAAAAAATTCACTATAAAAAATGCCAACGGATAAGGCAAAGATAGGAAAGACTTGAGAGGATTATAGAAATTTGCACATTGTCACACGTGCTAATGTTTGATACTCCAAATAAACCCTTCTCTTGTTTTCTATCTCATCCCAGCATCATTATCATAGTCATCATCTCAGTTCCCTTTACCAGATGAAAACGGGGATAGTGGGGGATTCAAACATGGCGACTGTGCACACATTGGTGGCAGAGGCGATAGGACCAATGCGCGAGCATCGAGCACGCCCGCTTCCCATGACTTGAACTACAGGTCTTGTTACCCCCCACCTATTTTTCTCTTTCACTTCTCTACTCATCCTCCTTTTTACCCTCTTGTTCGATAATGCGGTGGTTTCTTCGACACCATCAAATTGCTTCTCTTGTGGTGAAAGAAGAAAAGAAAGAAAAAAAATGAACCATTTTATTCAATCGATGTAACGACTCATGCAAGAGGACGCCGATACTGTGTCACACGGAATACAAGAGCCGTTACATCTTCATTGTCATAATTTGAAGTTTTCTCGTTGCTGATAAGATGAAGTGTTTGGAAAAATTATAATCGATTGGTTCGAATTACAAACATTCACTATGATTTTTACATGTAATAAAGGAGAGACGACAGAAGGGGAGGGGAAGAGCAACACACTGAGAATCATTTGATTGTCGGAATGATCAACGAGGCGTTTCAAGCTGTAACGTGTGTTACCGCTAGACACAATACAGCACACGCGCTGTCTATTCATTACAGTCCCACTTGGATAATGCAACCAAAGGGGTTGGGTTACTAAAGAATTGGATTGGAGGAAAATAACTACTTTAATCAAGCCATTTATTCGGTTTATATTTTCGATCATTTGTTCAGGGAATTGTGCTGTTCGAAATCCATCATGAATTCAGATTTGTGAATGTACGCAGTAATTTTCATCCTGGAGACAGGGACTGAAGAATGAAAAATGGTAAATCAATGTTCAATTATCGACAATACATGGATGCATATAATATGGCATAATTGCAGGATATACTACAGGGAATGGCTCACTGTCCAATCAAAATCATTAAGTATTCCTCCTGTTTTCGGTTGGAATGCCTTCTCAATTTGACGAGCTTCAGGGACATACATTTAGCTCACTCAATTGTCTTCTGTGATGATTTCCGAAAATATTTTTAGAAAACTGAAACGAAAGAGAAAGAGTTGAGAACCTCCATGATGGGCCATTCTTGGCATCTTAAAACCTAAATAACTAACGCACCACCTATTATTTTCTCAGAACGCGATCATACATGATTAAATTGATTTGAACACGAGTTTCATCTCTCTTACCGAAATGCGTGATCCACGAGAAATAAAAAAAAAATTGAGAAAAAAATAACGCAAAAAAATAATGTCCAATAAAACTGAAGTGAGCGCAGTAAAATAAGTGTATATAAACTAAATAAGTAAATAAGTAAATAATGCGAAAGAACGCGCGCGACCAGCAGGTCTGATGTGCGTGTTGGTGGATCTTTAAATGGAGCTAAGATGCATATGGTATATATCGCTTCTCAAGGTATACGCCGAGAGGGGTCCACGGATCATTACCTATACTTATGGATGCCTCATTATGGCCCATTACCGCTGCCCCGTATCGGCTTTATTATATACTCCTCGGCATAATATTTTCTCTCTTTGCCTCTTTTTTTGCCTCCTTTCTTCAAATTTTTTTGTCTTCATCTCTATTTTTTTCCCCCATCATCATCATCTTTCTGTGATGGTGCCCGTCAGCTCTAAGCCAAACTACACACGAAAAATTATTTTTCGATAAACACAAGGTAGATGGACTGCCCCCACAAAATCAGTCCCTCGTTTAGTCAAATTTATTGGCCATGTTCACACTTGGTTTCACCGGTTTATTATATTCATATTGGCGAGATGATCATAGATGTCAGATTCTTCTCAATAGTTTTACATAGGAATTCCAGGAGATCTTACCCTGATTGATTGTTTCATTGCTCAAACAGGAATTTCATGAGAATGAAAAGTACTAAATTATGTGAAAACTGATGCACAAACTGATGATAGGTAACCACGTGTAATAGAGTGCTAACTACCGGCCACCTTGTGGTAACTAACACAAGAGAATAATTCCACCTTCACCAGAATTTCATACACTGGCAACACCCGGCTTCGTGTATCGTCTACTCATTTTCTTTTTTTTTCAACACTTTTTTTTTTCTTTTATTGATCTTCTTTCTTTCTCTACTCATCATGTTAGAGGAGAAAGAGACGATTTGTTGATGTTGCATGCTCGTGTGTGAGTATGTGTTATGTGGTATGCATGCCTCGTTCCTTACTCCTTAGTTTCTCAAACAAGGGGGCGTTACCCAATGGCAGAGACCAGTGGCAGTCAACCCTAAGAAGAAAAGCAGAGAAAGACTTCACACAAATTTCGTTCCAATTTTAAAGGTAAAATACCTGTAGGAATTCCATTTCTAATCAAATAAATTGAAACTAAAACAAATAACTTGAAAAGTCTCGTCATTTGATATAAGAAATAATAATAAAAAAGAGAAATAAATCATAAGAAATAACAAGACCAGTTAACCAAAGGATAAACTTCAACGCAGCTGATCAGTTCCCTGGAAAAAAAAGGGCTCAATTTTAGGGGTTTAATTTTCAATCGTCGATGCCAGTTCATTTTGATTTGATATCATCAAGAACACTCTACCATTTTTATTTCAATTCTTCTCTTTTTTTTCGTTATCTGCTATATCCTCTCCAACTTCTATTTGTTTCACTTCTCTATCTCTCTCATGTGCACGATTTATAAAGCAAACACCATCGGAGTACCCTGCAATCAAGCGTACATATATACGGTGAAAAGGAGACGTGCGGGATTCACCTCAAACCCGGCGCGTTATAGCTGGTGTGTGGTGGCGCGGCTATCGCGCGAACCGATCGCAGAGCGTTTCTCCCGGCACCCGTACTTAGGGCTCTGGTGGATACTTTGGACCCCAGGGAATAAATTAATAGTTCTCAGCATCAGTATGGGTGTATATATACCCAGGGGATTCATCCGTATGGCTAAGAAAAAGATACCAAACTATACGTCTTCAATTATATTTGCCATCGGCGATTGCATTCCACCTTTTCGATTTCTCCAACTTCTCATCCAACGATATTTATTTTCTTTTTCTCCAATTTTTATTGGCCTCTCTCGGGACCTCTGAAGGATTTAACTATCCCAGATTACGTGTCTCTTCGTTCAACACTTTTGCTTTTCGCATTTTTTTATATTATATTTGAAAAATTCTATTAACCTGTCGTAGTCTATTAATGAGTAGCTATCTCAGAAGAAGAACCACAAAGTAGCCGAAAAATACTACGGCTAACCCAGAATTAAGTCGAACCTCTCGCGAGCCCCTCCCACATATGGGCTTTCAGTTTCCTTTCTAATGCAGCTATAACCTCGTCATATATACCATTCTGATTCCAGCCATTATCCACTCATGATTACAGGGTCTAAATTCAAGTTAAACAAACCGCTTCTTAGGTACCCCTCTTCGTCAGTTTAACCTCCATCCAGACTAGATGACAGATTCCAGGAGAATATATCTCTAAAGCGTTAATGAAAGTTATATATACCACTTCTTTTCTCATTTCTCTCCATCATTAGAGAAACTCTTTTGGATCACTCTGTTATTATCCTGTCAGAGTTTCGATGAAATTCGTCTATATCTCTGCGATCATCCCACAATTTTTTTTCAACTGAGATACTTAGACTCTAAATTTTATTGTAATTCTTTGGGAGTATTGTTTTTTTATTAATAGAATAGAAATCTGTCATATCAATTTGGAGGACTAATGTAATGGTCAGTCTGCTGTGCTTGCTAACAATGTGTCCAGCACGATAGAGATTTCAGATAAAATAGAGAGAAAAGGAGAAAAAGAAAGAATAAGTTTTTGGTATAACATCGACGTCTCGATCGTGTCCGTGTTCCATCGGATACGGATTCGTGACCGTTTTTTAATGAGACCCATATGCACGCTGGCTCCCGCGATCGACGATTAGGACATTCTCAAGCGCATGCCTCATCGATCAACCTACGATGCTGAGATAGATATACTGGCTATAAACGAAAAACGGGATGGACGTTGACACGGGATAACGTAAATTATTATTACATGATTTTGATACCCACAAGGTGAATGATCCCACATTTAATTAACTGACGTAGACACATTTGTTTCAGTTCATTTGATTTATGTGTTTCTCTCTCCCTGACATGTTATGGTAGAATAAATTATAATCTTCATATCTATTATTTATATCAAAATAGATATGACAAGATTAATTGTTTTCCTCTTAAAATTGTTTATACAAATTGAATCATTTGTTGAGCTGATTAAAATTGACTCTAGGTAATGACGAAATGAGGAAGGAATAGAGAAGAGAATATTGAGACTTTATCACTAGTTTGATTTGAAATTTCATGGAAATGATAATAGAAGAGTTCCAGAATTGCATGCGATAATGCATCATAAAAAGTTCAACGTTTTTGCATTGGAATCTTCACTACCTGCCATTGATCAAGAACGATGCATCATGTGATGGTAAATCAGTAATAAAGATCTACTTTACGTTTCCGCCGTGTCGAATGGTGTGTTGGTCATCTCCTCCTGGGAGATTTTTTTGTGAATATATATTGATGAGAAAGATTGCAAGACAAGAAGCCACTGGGATTCAATGAAACCTAACGATTCACTTTCCAATTGTGTACCCATTTCTCTAGTGATTCAGAACACATTTTTTTACCCTTAATCGATCAAGCAGGGAATGCCAACGGAAATCAGTAGTAGATCTATCTTCACGTAGTTAATGAAAATCCAAACATCAGCATGTCAAAAGTTACGAACACGCTGGGACATCTAGTATGATCCGTAAGTACCAAGTGGTAAAATTACCGACCGAAGGATCTGTCAAATACTTCACGTACAACACGGGAGTGTTGGCCATGACCAGAAACGAGTTGAGTCAGTAACGAGATGGGCACATGCAGTTGGGCGCATTCACATTGAGCACATCATAATCACAGCCATAATCATCAAGAGGATTGTTTATCTATTCATAAAAGCATCAATTTATGAAGAAAAGAGAGGATTCTCCTATAGAATTACTCTGTATGCTCAAATAATTTCAGATTTTTTTCGCCATTTCTGACGGAAATATACCCAATTTTCACCCACCCGTCATAAAACCACATGTAATTTCAGTCATCAATTTACTCCATCAGTAGCTTTCTAAATCCTCTAAGAAATGTCCTGGCTTTTTTAAAAATCATATTACAGTTATAATCCATTGGGTTTCGCCATTTTTAAAAAGTCGCTCGGTATCTCAGAATTCGATACACAAATTTTTATATTTGATAACCACTTTTATCTGTGATACCGACATTCGTGTACAGAGTTATTTGACCGACAAACGGATACTCCGTCGTAGTTCATATGCCTGCCACTACGACGGTCTCAAAAATAACAGGTACTGGAGTTCTCCCTATTGTCAACACTAGTTTGACTTCAGATTGTAACGTCAGGTCTGAAATCCATGCTATTGGGGGAACTATGGCAGAATTATTGTTAGATCCTAATATTCGAGGATGGGTGTTCCTTCCAATAGTGGTTATCACTTTTCTTGTGGGAATTGTTCGGCACTATGTGTCTATATTACTGGCTTCGCAGAAGAAAGTCGAGGTTCATCAAGTTCAAGATAGGTAGAGAAATTTGAGGTTATCTTTGTAATATTTATGCTCATGAAATTCAAAATTTCAGCTTTCAGTAGAATAAGTAAATAACATAGGAATTTATAGCACATTGAATTTCAATGGACACTTAACTATGTTTCATCAAACGGAACATCATTCGAAACACGTGAGAGCTTTTCAGTAGACGTGTGGTAAACTAAAATGAATTATATGAGATTACCATATGATGTATCTCAGTTTACCACTTTGCTACTCATTTATGATAGGATCTTTCTCATAATTCAATGTTTAATGAAAGCAGTCGAATTTTCTTAAAGACTATAAATCCATTTTAACACATGTTTTTCTATCACTAATTTTGTCAATTTCACAGTAGAGTATTTCCAGAAAATTCTATCTATAACTGTTTTATTGATGTGTTCATTATACCCTACTCTCTCCTATCTTCTCGAATCTTGCTGCAATTAATGATAATAATATTTCTCCATTAATTTCATTCTTTGTCTGCATATTAACAGCCAAGTAATGATCCGATCAAGGCTACTGAGAGAAAATGGACAATACATTCCAAAATCAGCTTTTCTAGTCAGACGTCATTTCTTCAATAATGAAGAAACTGGTTACTTCAAGACCCAAAAACGAGCGCCAGTATCGCAAAATCCAATGACAGACCCAAGTATGATGACTGACATGTTGAAAGGAAACGTCACCAACGTTTTACCAATGGTTCTCATTGGTGGATGGATTAATTGGATGTTTTCTGGTTTTGTAACTAGTACGTTCACTAAATTTCAATGACGTAAATGAAAACTCTAGACAACAAATACATTAGAAAATATTTTCAGCCAAAGTACCATTCCCTCTAACATTGAGATTCAAGCCAATGCTTCAAAGAGGCATCGAACTAGTCACCCTAGATGCTGCCTGGGTATCTTCAGCATCGTGGTATTTTCTCAATGTTTTTGGTCTCAGATCAATCTACACATTAGTGCTCGGAGAAAATAATGCTGCTGATACTTCAAGACTTCTCCAAGATCAGGTTTCCGGTGCTGCAATGTCAATGCCACCAGATCCAAAAGCAGCATTCAAAGCAGAATGGGAAGCTCTCGAAATTTGCGAGCACAATTGGGCACTGAATGGTGTCGACGTTGAACTTACTGGTGTTCAATCCAGGGGAGATTTTAGTGAGAATCTTTATCACCAAAGCAAAGTTAATTGATCCAATTGTTATCACTGATCATCTCTTTATGATATACAATTCCTATTATATTTAATTATTAAGTTCAAAAAATGTCGATGTTGAATTTGTTAAATCAATACCTAAATTTCTCATTAGCTTTAAAATCACATTTTTTTACATTGTCATGTTTATTAACTTAACAATGAAATTTTCTGAGTGTATTATTTCAAAACAATTCTTTTCTTCTATGCATCATACATTAAGTCGCAGAATGCATTGATGGATATAAGTCTGTGCGACGATGATTATCACAGGGCATATTTTTACGAACTCTTTCCAATAAGTTAGCATCAATTTCACCAACTGCAATACCAGTTTTCTCTGAACATTGTGCTATAACGGACCCCCAGGGATCAATGATCTGAAGGAAAAAAGAAATTGTCATCAACGAGAAAACTGTGAATATTGATGGTATTATGTGTAAATTATTTAATAAATCATGTTCAGTAAATGGCCAAGTCTTTTTATTACCATTGCATGACCCCAACTTGTTCGTTTTTTATTGTGTGCTCCAGTCTGAGCTGCAGCAATTACATAGCACTGGGTTTCGATTGCACGGGCCCTCAGAAGTACTTCCCAGTGTGCTGCTCCAGTTTGATAGGTAAATGCTGACGGAAATGTTAGAATTTCGGCTCCCATAGCTCGGAGAGTCAATGACAGTTCTGGAAAACGCATATCATAGCACTAGAATTGTATTAAGGAAAGACTCAATGTTTTTCCAATGTAAATATTCTCAAGGAATTGAAGGATACAATGCTTAATCCAATTTTTCCCACTGGCGTTGTCACTGGTGATACAATTTCTTTTCCTGAGATCACATAATCTGACTCCATCAATCTTACTCCGGTATCTTTATTATCCATGTCGAATAAATGAACCTTTCTGTATGCAGCAACAAGACATCCCTCATTGTTTATTAAGACGTGCGTGTTCGAAACTCTCTCTGGATTTTCCAAATGCCGTTCATGCAATCCACCCAATGAAAGCCAAATATTATGCTCCGAGGCTAAAGCCTTGTATTTTGATACCGTTGGACCATCCAATGGCTCACTGAAAGCTACTATATCCTTTTTATTATCCGCCAAGTAGTCGCAGGCTTCGGGGAAAAAGGCAATCTATGAAATTATCAAAAAGTAAATGGATCTTCTCATTTTTTAAGTTCAGATAAAATTAAACGAAATAATCCATACACATGCTTTTCGTTCTTTTGCTTCTAGTACTAAATTCCTCAAAATCTCATAATTCTTCGCTTTGTCACTTGTTGACGTCATTTGACATACTGCGACTAGAGGATTTACCATTGTTGATAAAAGTCTGAGTGTTTGTTGATATTCCCTAAAAAAATAATGAGCAACCATTCAATGGAATATATTTGAATGATGAAGTAGCTAGAACTTCGATCTAATGGTGCAATGAATTTAAGAATGGATGCCTTTACCTGCATAGACCATTCAAAAGCATTCGACTTCGAATCATCATTGTTGATAATGTAGATGGAAAATTATTTATATTAAATAATGGAATTTTAGTCTATGGTGAGATAAACATTTAGCATAGATGCATTTGCACGGAAGTTGTGGCAACAAACTTCACATTGTATGAAACAGAAAAATTGACTGATGTACATAACCTAGAGCGATTGTACTGAATGGAATACTTGCCTGATGCACTGATATAAAATTATAATAAAATCGAAGTCACAATTTATGGAACAGCAACTTTCATAAATTCTTCTCAAAATAATTTTTATAATGGCAATAAATGAGAGAACAATTCGCAACTACGTAGTGTAAAATTGCATAATAGGTCAGATTATTGATAATGATTGAGATAAGGAGGAATTAATAAGTCAGTAGACGTAAAGATAATAATTTTCTAATATTTATATTTAAATACACAAGTGCCAGAAACACAACTTTTCACTCATTTCTTCAGAGAATCTCATTTTTTTCCTTGGTAACAATCCATCAATAGCCAAATTCTTTATTTTTTCGATGAATAATGAATAGTAATACATTTAAACATATTCGCCAAAGAAAGGAACAGAAGACAGGAACAAGAAGCGAATTTCCGCAGCACCAAGAGCCAGTAAGGCTTAATTTATAAATTCTTAATTTAGCAATTTCAACAATTTCTTTACAAAACTGAGCCATGTATCTTCCAATGATGAAAAGAAATTATCAATTTTTTGTTAATAAATTTTCCTTCTCACTATATTAATATATTTTGAAATTCCAAAGAAAAAAAACTTCTTTCTCAATTCGCATGTATGCATAAAAAATGATTACTAGCTAACTGTTTTTACAATTAACGATACGTATAAATAATGATTGAGAGATTAGCGTCTAATTCGGATCGAGTATGTTCAAATATTGAATAGTGACATAAAATATTGATTGATGACGTAACAAATTGGACTTGACCTTGCACAGTGCAAATCCCACAGTCGATATCTAAAAAAACACCAATTGTTATTCGTTCGTATTTTTCGATATACGTTGATCTTTCTACATTTGCATGTCAATAAACGACGATGAGAACATACAACTATAAAATATATTCACTAAATTTTTTCAACATTGAGTAAATATTTTCTTTTTCTTGTTATCGCTTGGAAAAAAAACTAAAGTTGTGCGTAAAAATCGCCAATAATTCATACATATTATTATCATTATTTTATCATTTAATTGGTAAGTTCACAGGAGCTAGAGCTTTAACGAGCACAGTAGACAGGCACATAAGAATAGAAAGTTTCTAGCTCATCCACTCGTGCTAATTGTAAAAAGAAAATCAATTACAAAAATTTGCTCGTTACAACAGTTTAATAGAAAAATTCGTTAGTAATTTGAATGATTATTGGAACTGAATTTGTGGGCTAAATAAAATATCGTCAAAATTTATATAATCATCTGCAATTCTTTTTTCCTATTCCTTCCAATGAAATTCAGTTTTTACACGTAAATATTTGTTAGACGTAACGACTATGTAATTACTCGCGGATTCTAGAAAAATTCGAGCTGACTAGAATCTTTCCTAATAATCTCCATTATCATTTAGCTTATTTTAATAATTATCCAATCAATCCCTTGAATCAATTAACATATCACAAGTATTTTTCTTTCTTTTTTTTTTGTTATTTTTTCATTGATCGTGTCCACTCAGTTTGCAGTGTTGAGTACACGGTACACATTCATTAAAAATTACGATACGAAGCATAACTGGTTTTGGTATAGAAATATGCGTTGGAGAAAAAAAAACATCGAAAATCAAGAGGAATATCAATTTCAATAAGTTTCATTGAAACGAACATTGTTGAAATTCTGACAATTCTTTTTCTCTGTTTCAGTACTTATGTTATGTGTGAGCATTACATTTGGCCCGCATATGAGCATTCATAAAGCGTAGTAGTATTGAAATGAAATCTAATTGATCCGTCCAACGCAAAAATAAAGATTTCATCGTTGATGAATGATATAACACATCTAATTCGAGAAATTAAAATAAAATGACAAGATATTTCAAAATTTTATTGCGCGTTTTTGGCCGTTGAATTTATTCAGCTGATCTCACAAAAATATTTTGTGCGATCCGTCAATGCATAGAATAAGAATTATTGCAACGATCAACATATCGTTCATATCGGTACAAGTAAACCATCTTCTTCTCTGATGTAACCATCATTCTTCATGTCTCAAGGCACCTTCTTCTTAGTTGTTGTCTTTTTGCTGCGTGGCAGAGTCGCAAAGCTGGTTATCTAAAAAAAATTAAAAATGTATAACTTTATTAGTCAATCATTAAATAATGAATTTCTTGAGCAGCAGCAAGCTTGAACACATTCAATTTTACTTTCTGTTCTCCTAAATAGTTATCACACTTGGTACAAGGATAATAGGCACATAAGATAGTTAATTAAAAAAGCCTCGGATCTGTAAGTTGGATAAGAACAAGTATGATTAGTAGTGAAAAAAATAAAACTGCCACGTTGATTCCAAATATAGTGCATATTCTTTTTTTCTCATATCACTCTCACGCAATTCCTGACAATGAACCTAACAAACCGGGTAGATATTTTTCATGTGCCTCGCTGTCTTCACTTGACTCTGGACTCTTTGCATCTGTTTTCAAATGAATATTATTATCTTGCAAATCAACACTGACTGATCTTGATCTCGATATCCGAGCCTCGGAAATTATCGAGTTTGTGTCGTCCTCTCTGGCGGATTCATCATGCTGCTCCTTATGAAATGTGCTATAAAACAAATTCTTTGGGATTGCTAGAAATTTCGAAAGGCCATCTCTGACTTTCTTCCTTTTTTTAGTACGTATTGATGGAGGTGGACGATTAACAAAGACATCTTTTTCTGCGTTATCAACATTTGAGATTGTCTTTACAGTACCGGTTTTTATGACGAGGGTTGCCTTCAACGCTTGCTGAGATGCGGTTTCATCCAGATCCTCCTGACTGGATGATATTGGTGCCTTAGGCGCTGGTTTTTTGTAATATTTCCCTGCTCTACTATTATCTCCCGAATTTCTTCTTGAGTTGTTTGGAGTAGTCCATACTTCTAAACTTGTTAGTTCAGCACTATCAATATCCTCCACATTCTCAATATTCTTCTCGGAATCAAATTTCTCTACCAAGTCATCTTGAGATGTTGCGTTACTCGATACAGCGCGTTGTGCAGTACTCAAAAGTTTCTTCAATTCTTTCATTTTTTCTTGGCAAATTTCTTCTGTTATTTTGGTAATATCTATGTGACTTTGTTCTTTAACAGTTTCCTCAAGAACTTTGGGAAGCTTTGATTGTAAATCCTCGTCTAATAATACTTCATCTTCAGTCTTATTTAATGAGTTTTCTCCTTTTTTATCAGATTTTGGAATTTCCACAATTTCTTCATGAATTGTAACGTTCGCTAATGATTCGCCTAAAGCTGCAACTCCATTTTTCTGGTCAATATCCTCTCCATGTAATTCAGTTATTGCGAATTGTGATGGATTCTGAAGGATATTAATCTGAGAAAGGAGAAATAGAAGTTCCAGCGCTTGTTTTGCGCTAAATTCAGATAGATTTTGTGGCATTTGATTCATACCCGGAGTAATCTCCCAATCTTCTTCTTCATCCTTCAAATCCCAGAAATTTCAGTGACAATTTGTCTTTCATAAATTATTTAATTATATATTCTCCAACATTATGAAGTATCATACATTGAATTTTTTTTTTTTAATAATTACAAAGTTCTTACGAACCTCTGGTGCTTTTTTCGTTCCTGTCCGGGGTTTTGATGACCTCGTTCTTGCACCTACACTCGCTGTCCTAAGGAGTGATTCAGTGTGGGGTGTCATACGATGCGTCTGGTTCATTTCACCGCTACTGTAGCCACTGGATATGTCATCAGATGACCTGATATTACTGACACACATATATCAAATTACGCTTCTCAACAGGAGCATGAAAAAAATAAAGCTTCGCTTTCTTTCTTTTCAAATATTATTTTCAAACTCACTTTAAACTACTTATCGGATCTCTAGGCCTCGGTTGCCTAACATCTACATCAACCTCTGAAAAGTACATTTCTACCCTGTTACAACTTGATTGTGTTCGCCTAGGACTATATCCACGTCTTCCTGCATGTTCTCTCCGACGAGGTTCCACTGAAAAATTCATTTAAAAAAATTTAATTCTTCAAAAATTAGCAATTTAATCTAGATACTCATAGAACTTCCAACTTTACCTGTCATGTCTGTCTCGTCGTGCATTGTTGATGTATTTCTATTTTCATCCTCCTTGTCACCTGTCAAATCACTCAGACTATAGCTCTTCTTCAACTGCTGCACCAATCCACCGCCACCCTAAAAAATTGTGGGGGAAAATTTCTCAATTAATAATTCACTTGTAGAAATCCTATTTACGCGAGAATGAAGGACAAAATAATGAATGAGAAAGAAAAAAAAATAATAAAATCTTACCAAATAAATAAAAGGGTTAATGAATTATCTGCCATCACCAGGCGCACATTGGCATTGGTAACTTCTCTATGCGTTGTGAGTATTTTATAATTGGTGCATTTTTAATCGACAGTCTATGGACCAGTGCTATTTCTTTATTCACTATCTAATGCTGTTGGTATCAAATCCATGGATATTTACATTTATTTCTAGTGCTTCTTGTGTAAGGCTCGTAATAATAATATTAATTAAAAAACATAGCTATTTAGGTAAATTATTTTATTTTCTTCATCTAGTTTTATAGGTAGCAAAATAATTGGGTAATTGAAGCGTTAAGCGAGATGATGAGACAAAATCATTTGGCATGATGTTAAAAATGTGTTTATTTATATTTTATTATTTTCTATTATAATTGGATACTTTGGATACTTTGGATCGATTATAAAAACTTATTACGCAAATTCCTCAACAGTCCAGTTCATAGATTACGAATGAAATTTAAAGGAAACAAAAAATGCGTTCCACATTCGTTTCTCATTTTGTAAATTAAAGTTGGTAACATAATATTAAAGAGAAATGATAAATACAATAGCTAATTAAATACAATAAGTGATGACGGTTATAAAGAAAAAAAGCTTCTATCACATTGAGTTGTAAAAGGCACTCGGTGGCACGACATTCCATGTTGTAACAATAATTTTATCTTAAACTAACAATGATTTTTTCGCATAAAGAAAATTCCATATTTGCAATTGATTTGAAAGTGTTCTCCTGCTCCTCAAGATATCGATAATTCACGGAAAATTTCAATGCAAATTTTATACTAACATTTATTCTGCACTCAGTCTTATCATTAAAGTATACGAAGTAAGATCATTTTATTTGACACTTTCATATAATCGCAAAAAATTTGTTTTATTTCCTTATTCTATTATTCGTTACTCATAATACAGAAATTCTTTTAAAAGACATGAGAAATATCGTTCTAATGCAATTCAGCAAAACTGAATTGAAGAAAGATTTTCGCATTCGGGTGTCTCAAATTAAGAAAAAAATTGTCGTATATTTAAATTCAATTTTGTTCTTTCTAATTCAAATTTGATTAAGCATCAGTGCCATCACTGTACTCGGGCTCATAATTTCGGAGGCTTCCTTCCTTGGTAGATTTTGTAGTTTTACGACGTGTAGCTACTCTCCGAGTCTTTTTGGGCTTCTCTGGTGCTTTAAAGTCATTTAAAATCGGTTGATATTCGTCTTCATTTCTCAAACCAAATTCATCTTCTTCAGTTTCGGACGATGGGTCAATCACAATCAACGGCTGAACTTCATTGCTTTCCATACTGCCATCACTCTGATTTTGTTGACGACCACAAGTACTGTCCACGCTGTCCCTCTTCTCGTTTTTCGTCGGTGATTTGCGGGTGACTAAGCTAGAAATCGCCGGATCTGATTGGCCTTCTGGTACACTGGTGTTTTGAGGATTCAGGAGTGCATTCGGCAAATTCTTTTGATTTGTTTTTGCGTTAATTAATAGCGTTGGTGATCCATTAAGCAAGTTAAGACGATGACATTGATTTTTTGTTAATTGGCAGCGATGACCGACGATGATTTGCATTTTTTTAGTGGGGGAAAACATGAAGATAAATTAAAAAGAAAAAAAGGTAAACAAATACGTAAACAATAAAAAAATACGAGGTAAGCATAAATAAGTTGCGTGGAATCTATTGCTATTCTAGCAAAAGGACGCTAAAATACTTTAATTTTTCAAACAAATAGTCATACAATCAATGGTATAATTACCTTGATAGCGGTCTGCATTAGAACTGTTGTAGCATAGTTTACACCTTTGGTGCCAAGATGAAGCACAGCTGTGTACCCCTGCTCAGTGGCCCTGGCGAGAGCGTCATCGATCTCAGCTTCACGTCGAATTAATGCTGGATGTACAAAACGTCGATAAAGTATGCTGGATCCTTTTGTTGCTGGGCTCAGAAGCCACAGTACCAGGATTATCTTGATTTCATAGTAAAATGGAAACCTAAGTACATAAATACATCATTTATTAAATCAAATGGGAAGGAATCTTCTTTCAAATATATTTTATATGTTATGAAAAAAGAAAACCGTTCTTTTAAGCTACAATTGAATGTATTGAGATAAATTTCCGCCTGGTGTAGAACATGCAAATTCACGGAAGCAGTAAGCAAAAACCCCAGGCCAATATTCTGTCTGGTCCAAAATTAGACATATTGATATTCTCTGGTGCCATATAAAATTTACATACAACCAACAGAATTCCCGTTGGCATTTGAACACATTTTAGGATATGATACGTCAGTTTAATACCAAAATGTTTATTATCCTCACCAGAAACTGAAGAATACATCGGTGAAGGTTTCGACAGACATGAACAGAGCAAACACGATCCAGTACATCATCCATTTCACCTAAAGATAGATTTAAATTTTTTTTTAAAAAAACAAGAAAATAGAAATAATGAAATTAAACGTTCATGCTACTGAACCTGTTGATTAGGCAATACAACGATTGAGAATTACTCACATATTCTTTGACGTTCTTGGTGCGTACTGCTTTGTACGAGGCATAGGCCGGATACAGAAGTCCAAAGACCAATCTGAAAATTGGATACATAAGCATGTAAGTAAATGCACGAGGCATTACCACTGCAAGGACAACTGTCAAGAATCCCAAATTTCCAAACGTCAAGCGGATTGGTAATTTCTGAAGAGAATAACGAGCCCATGCAACGGATTTTCGTGCCAATACACGCGTGATACTCGTTCTCCGAGCCATTGACACAGTGATCTGTTCAAGATCAGTATCGTAATCATAATGTGTATCCACTTCACACACATCGATTACGGAACGGCAGTCATCAGTTGTTGTGGATGGTGGTGCTCCAGGATAGATTGCTCCCTTCTTCAAAATTTTCCTCTCATTCGCCATCATGGTCTGACTGAGTTTCTTGATAATTTCAATTTACGCTTATTACACTTCAATGTTCTTTCAGCGGAAGAAAGTACTTTGAAGCTGTCACCGGGCTCATGGCTGTAGATTGTCGTTTTCTCTACGCAGTGATTCCGTTCGCTTCCAGTGCTACGTTCGTGGCAACTGGCGACCAACTGCACGTGCTATTTTTGCACAGAACCCGGGTACCAAGCTTAGAACTTATGTGTGACCCCTTCCGAGGGGATCATCCACACTTTGAGCTCGTTCTTCTTCACAGTCAGATTTTTTTAGGTTTATTATGCTTGTGTTGCAATGGAGATTAGGGAAGTAGAAGCTATTTATGTTTTTTTTAAACTGCTTTTAGATGGGCTTAGTGTTGAGGAATGAGGAATAAGGAACGTTTCTGGCCAGGAGACACAGACGACTGACGATGGAGGACAGTTGCCGATTGAATTCGTTGAAACGTTCTCTGTTAATATACGCGGTTACGTTACTAGGTAATTCGATGATTATGGTCAATGTCGAGTGTGAGCATTACATAATGACATGTGCGCAGTGAAGTATTCTAGTTGCTGGCTGCGAGAGCTTGTCCTTTGTTTTCAAGTGTTCGAATATCCTTTCTCATATTTTTTTGTACATAATATAATAAAACTCGAAATTGTCGCATTTATAACAATAAAAGTATCCGACAGTATTACAATCGCAATTCTTAACGACGTCGTATCATGTATATTAATGATCACCTTTGATTTCCATGTCCTTTCATTTTCCTTCACGTATTTCTACTCAGGTCAAGTTCACAACAGCGATTCAATGGATATTGAACAGTGAATGATTGAAAACAGAGAAAAAATTAAAAATTCTTTTCTGATGAATGTTTCTTTTAATGACCTGACGCATCCTGGATGCTTTCCAAATTGTTGGAGTGAACGACACGAATGGAACTGAATGCCAAAATAATTGACTCATCATACCTCAAAAAAATTAATTGAAAGCCCAGTAAAAAGATAATCAAACAGTGATTTTATATTATCATGTCTGTTTTAAGTTTCGTGATGGAAGTAGAACAATTGTTGCGTAATGGGAGAATTCAGTGGAGCATAAAGGACAATGAAGTAAATATGAACACTGAAAACAATATTTCAAAAAAATATTATTTACATTTTTCATTAAATTATTTGTATACAATCTTAATTGGCGAAGGTAGATGCTTCACAGAGGCAGTATTGACAACAGTAACACGTTTAAATATTGGTGCATGATAATTCCTTGAATATCTCTCGGCAGTTGGCACTATAGTAGGGACACCCCGACGATTTGGTGGGGTGAAGCACGTCATGCTCGCTCCTGGAGTGATGATGAAGACGAAATGATGAATGTTTTTACAATAAATCGCAGTGCAATTGGAAATGATTAAATCCTTCAGCATTGGCCTCAATTGCGCAGTGCTTTAAGTGAATAGGTCATTGACCAAGTTTCGTTGGTGCGATGACCCCTGATGAACTGTTCAATCCTCAATCAGTGCAATCGAACTCTATTTTCAAATCATTCACTTTCTCTCGTTGTTTCAATTAAACTCAAACCAGAGAGAAAAGAGTTTTTTCCTGATCAACTCGATCTCTCTTTCTCAACCAGTCTCTTTTATTCACGCTCGATTGCTTCTTTTGTGTAGTTTAAACGTCTTTGTGTATGTCCACGAAAAGTTCATCGACCAGTTAGCAGAGTTTTGAGGCGCAATTTGTTGTCAGGTAGATATTTGTTAGAGTCAAAGACAAAATTTGGTGTGAATGGAGTAATGATTTGGTGGGGATTCGAGGTGGATGACTCATATATGAATGACAACGACACCGTTCTGGAGAAAGACGGTTATACGTATCTGTTGTCGTACAGGCGCTGACATTTTTCGAATAAGATTTTATTACTGATAATTTTTTCTGTCAACTCTCAATGTTTTTTATTCAATCTCTATGCGTGAACAAGAGATACAATGAGTATTTATTTATTGAACACCAACTCGATGCTAAATGCTTGTGGGTGTCAATTCTATAATCGCTTATTCACTCCACAATTCCCAGACATCAATGAGAATTTATAATATAGTTCTGGTAAAACTTTTAATCCAATGCCAAGGAATTTTTTATACCGTGAAGTATTGTGTAATAGGGAAATTTCAAAGTTTTAGATGATGAAAATTATAGATTCGCTTTCAAATTAAAGTACAAGCACTTCTGTGTGTTTCACGATACGTCGCGACGACGAGACTAGAGGCTGGTCCTCTCTCACAGTCCGATTTATATTTAAACGACGATATATATAGGTATGTTCTCAGTACCTAATGGAGAAAGAATGTTACAATGACGATGTTCTCAACGTCACTATTTCCAGTGAGCGTGGGTTGGATGAATAAAATGTTTATGATATTGAAAAAATTCTACGTAAATTGTAGAATAACATATTCCTCTCCGTAAAAAATAATTCCTTTTGAACTGATTTATATCAGTTGTTGGTAATAATATGCAGTAAAGAAATGGAGACAAAGAGCATTCCATGAAAATTATTTTTGTCTCAGTTTGATGGTTTATTTTTTTCTTCAAAGAGAATAAGTTCATCAAGTTTTTTTCGAGGAGATAGGTTGCATACAAAATGCCTATATGAATGTGTGAGTGAGTCGTTGGGAAATCCAAATGCTATAAAAGTTCTCAAAGTTGGCCCTCCCACACGTCCTCAAATACCACAATGATGTGGTACACTTGAGAAATTTCTTCAGAAAAAATATTTTAATTCATTTATCTCTGTCGGTACTCATCACTCGGTAATGATACTACACAAAACTCATCAGTCTCTCGATGGATCATATGTCGAATTCTTGCGAGTTCAATTACCTCCTTCGTAACAGTAAAAGAAACAATCGTATCTTACGATACAAGTAGAAAAAAGTGAATTTTCACACGTGTAAGGCTCACAGCCCGAGGTGAACGCGAGGTTTGTAATTACACGAGCCCAAAATTGCGTTTTTTTAAATTTACTTTGTACAATATTTTTCGATATCCGTGAAAAGAAGGGCATTTTTTTCGCTTGTATAGTAAAATGAATTTTACTCATTTATAATGTTCCTCCATTAAATTTACATAATTCATGCTCTTCTTCAGAGAATTCTTTTCTGCCGGTCTTCTTCTCAATTCACAGACTAACGAGAAAAACTGTTCCACCGGAGAATTGGATTTGTAAGATAATTGATTAGACTTTTCATTGAGTTGAAGCATAAAAGTTTCGGAACGCCGTCTTCTCATGGAATTCTACATTCTCAAATAGATCAGTGAATAGTTAAAATGACATCTTAAACGAATTCTTTCTTACAATATTGTCTTTCAATTTATTGACATTCTCTCTTCACAAAACTTTATTCTAGCTATAAACGTTTTGTCACTCGTGAAAGAATGATAATTCAACTCCTTCATCACGCTTGTGTGATATATATGCAGATATGTTTCGAGACTTCAGTTATCGTGACTTTTCATATACACGGGAATATAGCGGATAGTTCATGTATAGGGGTGTGCGAATAGTATTTGAATTGAATTGAATCGAAGGATACTATTCAATTCAAAAAGTGAATTGAATATTCAAAATATGAATATTTTGAATAA